>VWZT01003207.1:220797-243530 GCA_013397055.1 Pachycephala philippinensis | reverse complement strand
ATTAGAAGGAGGGTAAAGTAGGTTTAAAACTTTAAAGAATATAAAGAAGTTTATTACTAACAGAATTAAAGGTAATAAAAGAATAATAATAATTAAAATTAAAGTAAACTCTCTCTTTTTTCTCTGGACTTTTTTCTTTTTTTTCTTAACTCGCACAAAGGATAACGCACGTGATTTTAGGTTAGAATTACAGTTTTTATAAGTTTTTTTTATATTTTGAGAAAAGAGGTTTTTTTTGTTCAAGCGTAACTTTCTAAACTGTTACTAGTAAACAGACTTGTTTGGAAATCTGTTGCAGTGAAATATATTTTTTTCATGAATTTTGTAGTCTTTTTACAACTGCTATTATGAGCTACGCGTGGGGTATTTTTTTTAAGGATAAACAAATTTTAGCTTGCAAAGTAACAACTTTTTTAAACTTTTTTACAACTCTTAAGTGACTTGGTGTGGTTACATTTTTTTTTCTGCAGGTTGCACATGGCATTCTTTTCTTATTTCTTTGACTGAGAAATAAAACAGTTTGTAACATCACAGTTTCTTAGTACGGTATGCTAGAAGTCTTTTTAAGCTGCGCACGAAAGATGCTACTGCTTTTTTTTTTAGTCTCTATTTTGGTTTTATCAACACTTTCCCTTTCTCTCTGACTTTGTAGTTTCTATGTTGAAGGCTGATTTTTTTTTGGACTTTACGTTGGAAAGAAAAGCCTCTTTTCTTTTATGTTGCGAGTTGTTCAATGTTGGCTGCATTGGTGGTAGAATTCGCTGGGTTTGCGCAATGCCTCGTGGAGTGGGGGAGGGGGAGTTTGTCAGTTTTGGATGATCTGGGCTATGCAGCAGCTATAGTTGTTTTTCAGCTGCTCACGGGCTCCGAGGCGCCTTTTTGCAGCACCCCGGGGGCGCCGTGCCTCGGCTCCGAAGAGGGAAGGGGAGAGGGCAGGGGGCTCAGCCCGCCACGGCCCGGCGGGCCTAACCCCGGCCACCCCTCCCGGTGAGGGACCGGAAACCAGAAGAAGCGCGAATTCCCCACGCCAGTGCCTTTTATATGCAAAATTGCGAGAAGCGATTGGTCTAAAACTCTGTCTATCAACTCAGTCTCTTCAAACCACCACAGTAAGCTTTGGAGAAGGTTGAGAATGTAATATTATAAATAATGTACAGTTAAATAGTAGAAGAATCAACATGGGTTTACACTTCCCTGTTTGTGCAGTATTTGCACTGTGTGTATACAAAATGATCCACAGTTCATACCTTTCTGGGAATTGCATCTGTTTGTGTGGGAGGGGAGGAGAGAGTAAGTTAGAAACAACAGATATTTATGTCTCAGACTTGCAGTTCTGTTTCATAAATCATCTCTCCTATTGAAAATCTCCTGTCCTCTCTGCGTCTGTTTTTATAGTGTGAATAGCTGTGCAATCTGAGGTGTGGAGAGTGCTCTTCCCTCTAGGTACATTTTGTGAAGAAGGAACTCATTTTAGAAATACATGTTCTGACAGATAAAAGTGGTTGGTTTTTTTTTTCCTCCTAATTGCTTGGCTTGCCTTCTGATTGCTAGAGTGTGAAAGTACTGTGCTAAAAGCAGACCCGTGTGTTGTATTACAGACTGCTGTATTTAGATTTACTCGAATCTACACTGTTCTGTACAAAATTTTCTATTTTGAAAATAAAGATTTTCAGCTTTAGAATATTTTTATCTCTGAACTGTTTTTAAAAAGCCTGTTAGAGCTTTACTTCTACCACTTTCAGGTGAACTTATGCTGTGAAGTAAAGGACTTGGTTATTCCCATCATACCTGGGGGAGCAGTGGTTGGACATCTTATTGTCTCTGGCCCTGTGTTCCTGAACCAGGCTTGCTCTGATATTCATGCTGCTTGGATTGAGTTGTTTGGTACCTGGTGACTAACTTGTGATGGTCAAAATACAGAGTGCTTAGTTCAGGTTCAATACAGGCTCTAGGCATGTGTGCTGTGTGCTTACCCTTCTGCTTTTTCTTTATTTTTTTTTTAAACCAGATGCCTACATCCTGAGCTGACAAGGATGAGGATAAAATTTTGGACACAAGTTGGAGTAATGTGGCTGCCATTGAAATTTATTTATTTATTTATTTATTCTTTTACAAACAAGCTCTTAAGTAGCCTCTCAGGAGCTCTTTCCTGGAACAGAGAATTACCTGAGGGGCCTTGATTGCAGGCTGATGGTGAAGACTGGTTTTGACACTTGTGCTGCTTTTGTGCCGTGGGTCTAGAGACAGGAGTTGTATGAGGCTGTGGCAAAAGGTTGTACAAAGCTGGCCTGTAGTGGGAGGAAATGGGAAAGAAATGACCCAGCAGAGTGACTGAGCTGTCCCAGATGCTGTTTACTTGTGAAATCCTCATCGTTTTACTCTCACCTAAAAGCTGTGTTTAGATATGCCTTTCATCACACTGCTGGTGATGTGAGAATAAATTCGTATTTACAAATTGTGTAGGATGTTAGTTTATGTTTTACATGATGATTTTGAGGTGTCTCAATACACCACTTTCCCCAAGCCCCTCTACCACAGCTACTTAAGTGCTGTTGATGTGGACTTGAAAACTAGTTAACGAGCTCATGGTTTGTAAGTGCAATGAATGAGCAGCAATTTAAGAAACTTGAGAGGAAAAGGTCCTGTCAGCTTTAAAAACCAAAGATACATGGAAACAGAGTATCACTGTGTAAGGAAGAACAAAAGAATGAAGCTCATGTGTGAGGTAGAATAACTACTGATTTATTATTGAAAAAGGCTGCATGAGTTGACATTCCCTCACTACTCACATTTAGAGCCAGGTGATCTTGTGCAGAGGTCTGATAAAACTTTTTTTTAACCCGGTTTAATAATTTATCCTGAATATATAGTATATACTGATGAAATTGGCCATAACTTCCTTATTATCAGAAGATTTTTTTAGACTGGTATATATTAATATGTATGTCATTTGCTTCTTCCCCATTCCACTTGCTTTTTAGTTAAGCCAAACATTGAAGTATTAGGTCTCTTTAAATCTTATGAAAAAAATTTTTTGTCTTCCTTAACAATTAAAAGTTTTTTCATTATATGTAGGTTAAAAAACCAGCCTGGCGGTGTTACTTCACAGGCTGAAGTTGGATACAGTAAACATTGCAGAGCAGCACACTTGGCTGCCTAACCAGTTACATTAGTGTAGGGAACTGCAATGGAATTTTAATTCTGGAAACCACCCCTCTTCCTTCCTAGGCTCATGTGCTGATATACCTTCATTTTGTCTGCCAGCAACCTAAAAATGTATTTTGAAGAGAAAAGCATAGAGATGGCAACATACCAAAGCATCACCATCATTTGCTTAGGTAGGCAAATGAAATGAAACAGGGCAAAATGGTGGCATCTAGTTAAAGAATGGCTTGAAGTGTTTCAAGGTGAGGGAACACAGCTGATTTTGAAACCATCTGTAATACACCGTGCATCTGAAACTTTTGGCAAGAGAGTCACCCACTGACCTCTGCTGGCATAATCCAGTTTGTTCTCTTACTCCTTTTTGTGGGTGCAGCTCTTGCATGGCTAATGGCCTGAGCCAGTGGGGAGGTTTTGGAAACACTGCCTACTGTTCTTTCATGTTCTTGGCCTCTAAAGCAACTACGAGTGAGTAAAAAGATAAAACTGTCAAATAGAGGCTGGTCAGTCTATGGGGTCCTAAACACCAGCACCCAGAAACCCTGGGCTTTCTTGTAGATACATGAGTGCGTGGGCTCCAAATGCCAAAGAGAGAGGACAGCACCACACTTGTATGACTGGGTCTCATTCTCCTTCCAAGTAATAAGCCTGGCTCTCCTAAAAGTGTGTCAAAAATGTCACAAACCCTTTGGACCTGGGAAACAGGGGAATTTTATGTTTGAACTCAAAAATGTAATGATCAGTGCTAGAGAGGTAGGAGTCCTGAAAATGGAAAGTGAGAGGGGGACTAGAAATCCTGTTGTGACTGATACTTAAAAGAAGTTGTGGGTATTGAATCTGTATGAAGATATGTCTAGAAGCATAGAGATACAGTCATATTAAACCAGATCTTGTTGCTGTTTGGTACAGGCTTTCTTACAGCTAGAATTGATCAAGCTCTTGTTGCAAGGATGGCAGCCAATTCTGTTAGGTGAAAAAAATAAACCAGAAGTCATGGTATGGTCAGGATGGGGTAAGAAGGCATTGCATCTGTCTCTGGTAGTAGTAACTTTAGTAGTTTTTGTACTGATCACTTGGACTAGAAAAAAAGAATCAGTTGAAGTGTATCTCCAGCTGTGTTGAAACCTACTGATACAGGCTTTGCCTTGGAATATGTCTACAGGTGAAATTTTATCTCCTCCTGAAAGCAGATATAAAATGTAACTGAAATTACAGATTTGTGTTTGGGCTCAAGCTAGCTTTATATCCTTTCCTGTCTCTTCGAATAACTGCAGGCACAGAGAATGAAATTATGTGCTAGGTTGTGTCAAGAGGTGTAAGTAACAGAAGCCTATGGCAACCATCCTCATTTTCTTTTAATCACATACACAATAACAAAGCAACCCTACCAGCACTCCTTTTGGCCTTCCCTTACCTCTTTTTAGCTTGAATATCCATGTAAAATGGTACATTTGTGAGTTGCTACATAAGCTTCACAACTGACTGACACTAGGACTGAGGGTGAGAGCTTTCCCACAAATAAAAATTGTTACTGTTCATGTTTTCAGAGAATTAGCAGTTACATCTCCTCTCTGGAGAGCCAAACAAACTCCTGTTTGAAAATAAAACTACTGGAAAGACCATACTGAATATTTAAACATTTTAGACTTGAGAGATATCTAGATGGTTTCTACTTTATTCTATAGCTGAGGTAAAACAAATTCAAGCAGTGTCCACCATTTTGTTTAACACCTTGGAGGTTCACCATTTTCAGACGTGCCCTAAAGTTCCAGATATAGAGGCTTAGCATTGTTCCTACTGAAATGTGAATGAACACAGGCACTCTTATCTTACGTGATTCTCTTCTTATACAGCTTATTAGCAGAATTTAGCAGTAGGAAAGATTCTATTTCTTAGTGCTTTGGTGCTGTGCATTTTTTTGTTGTTGTTGTTGGGTATGTTAGGGGGTTGGTTTCGGTTTTGGGTATTTCTTTTTGAGGCTAGTTGTAATGTGAATGCAAGTGATAACAGTGAATCATCAGGAAAAAAAACCCCTTTGGAACTAAGCCAGAGTAAAATTCTTTTCTCGTGCTCTGTTCAATCTGCTTCCTCTTTAAAAGAAAACTTTCACATTAGCAGAAAAATAAATGCTTAGCCAGAGTTCTTTTTGTGTCCCTTTCAGCAGGGAGAAGGGAATGAGTGTGCTGAGCTCAATGCCCATGCTGGCTTCCTCCTGCCGTGGAGAGTTAACACTCTAAAGCTTTTTCTTCCCCCTTTATTTCTTTTTCCATTTAATTCTTATGAAAAAGTTGTGATGTTACAATTTTAGTACTGGAAACCAAGCACAGAGTTTTGTTGTGAGGAACTGAAATGCTTTGATGTAATCCTATTTTTTTTCAGGGAGAAGTAACTTCTAGTTTTTAAATGGTTGGTGTGGCTAGAAAGCAGCATCTATACTACAAAGCTCTGAAAACACCTCCAGTAAATAAAAATATACCTATATATATGATATCTATGTGCCCATTACAGAATACAGATACACTGTTCTGTCAGAGCCTGCTGTTATGATCTTAAACAAGTCACTTTTCCTGTAGTTGCAAGACCAAAACCCCATTCACTCACATAGCTAAAGCCTGCTTTGGAAAAAAATTAACACTTGAATGTTCTTAATGTGATTACAATTAATTTTCATCAAGACATGCAGACTTACCCACAGCAAGTAATAATGCTTTTCTGGGTTTTTTTCTGTGTACCTACTAAGCATAGGCTGGAGACACACACCCTTCCTCCTTGCAAACAGAGTTAGTTCATTTCTTTGACATACTCACTAGTAAATGTATTTTACATTATAGCTGATGCACGGGAGTTGAGAGTATTGCAGTCTCTTAGGTACCATTGGTTTTATTCCTGCCTGTTTATCCAGTTTCTAAAATCTCATGTCTAGCTTTTGATTTCTACTTTCCTTTCCAGTTCTGAAGAAAAGTTATGAATGAGATGAACAGTTTGGCTGATGTCAGGCTTAACTAACTTGCTAATTAAGCCTGACTGCTGAAATGTAGCTTCTGTTTTCCCCTGTACAGATACCACATTATACTTTTAACATATTGGGATCCACAAGGAAATGTGATTCCTGCCATACCTTAGGGTTCCCTAATACATAGTGCAACAGCCAGCCTCTCTGGAGCTCCCTTGCACTTCCCAGTGTGCCATGGCTTGCTGTATAATATGCAAGCAGACATGGATTTTGTAAATAGCTTCGTCTCTACAAAACATTCAACTCCTCTGAACACTTAAAAACACCTCGAGCTCTTTCTACCTCAATTTCTGAGCAATGTTTTCTTGGTGTTTGCATGGCACCTAAACCAGTGACTTTTTCCCTCAGAAAACAGTTGCTGCAGCCAAGAGAGGTACTAGAGGTGTCAGACCAGGGTACTGTTGCTAGTGCTTTACCTGTAGTGGTACTGAGCTCTGCAATGCTGTAATTAGTTTGGGTTTTGGACATGGGGCACCAAAAAGAGGGGAGAGAATCTGTCTTGTAGTTGCTTTGTTGCAAAGATCATTCAGCAGCTCCCACCACTGGTGAGATGAGGGAGGTTATGCTTTGTCTGACAGCCTATCTGGAAGCACAGGTATTTTTCATCCAGTGTTGGTGAGACTGTGGTTCCTTCACATCTGTCACAACAGAAACCTGGGTATAAAGGGGCCTTGTGAGAGCAAATGTTAAGTGTCCCGAAGTAAAAATGTTATTTAGTGAAGTAGCAACCAAGGTCAATCTAAGTCCTGAGGTCCTCCGTAGAGTTAATTGCCTGTGCTTTACTTGGAGGTAGTGTTTGTGTGTTTGTGAGAGCCAGAGAGGCTGTTCTGGTGACACAGTTGCAGCTTGGTAAATGCACTGTGCTCAGCCCAGTGAAATCTACTGGAGGCCATCAGTTTGGAGACTGAGCGTGGGAGACTGAGTTAACAATCTTAAGACTCCCCAGGTTTCCTTAAACTAAACAATCAAGGGAGAAAATGCAGAAAATATGGTTCAAAAATGTCCATTAAATAGGAAAAAATCCTTCTGGGTACCTGAATTGCCTCTAGTGACCCTACGTTTACCCACACCACTTTTTCTTTTGCCCTAAATGAAAGTCTTGTTTAAACTAAAAAACTGATAGCACAGACCAGCAGTGCTATTTATTGATGTAGATAAATTTACTTTAAAATTATTTAAGTAGTTCTTTAGCTAGGGAATTGGATCTCTCTAATACGGTACAGTATAGCTGGAGGTGCAGAAAACATTCTCACCTCACAAAAATGTAAAGGGTTTCCTCCTGGTCCTGAGCTCCTCTGATGTATGTCCTAAGACATTGCCGATGCATGGCTTTTGTTACAGTTCACTGTTTTGTTACAGTTTTGTTTGCTAAAGTCTGCAATTGCTGAAAAAAAGGAGTAAATGATGCTGGAAAGTAAATATAATTTGCAGCCTCAGTTTGAACTATAGGTTCATGTTCAGGATATTGTATATTTCTTTATTTTTCTTAAACCTGTTAGAAGAATGTTCCATCTGAGCAATTGCTCTGAAAGCAAATAAAACATAAGGCATCATTGTTTGTTCATATGTTAGTTCTCTGACATAAAATGTGTTGTTGTATCCTGCTAATAAATCCTAAATTTTTTTGGTATCACCGACTTACACGTCAGACTCCAGACTAGAGCAGGCTGCTTTCTCAAGGGCTAGAAGAGACATTCACATTGTAGCACTCCTTCTTAACCTCCAAACAAATCCTTTATTTTCACTAATGTGCATTATTTTACTTTTTGCAACAGATATCCCAAATTCTGTTTTGCCATCTACTCTGTGGCAATTGAGGCTTCAGAGGGTTGGCTATTTATTACTTAATAGCCATGGATAAAAATACAGTAAATTCTTTACAAAATAAAAATCAATACTCACTGACATACTGCATATTGAAGAAAATAATTGTTTATGGCACACAGCTTAAGCTGTTCTGGTAATCACGTTGAAAAATACAATATTTATTCATTAGATCAAATTTAATGAGGCCTCCTGGCAGTAATTATAAAAATTACTGTAGCAGTAAATTACTAATGAGTTGTGATGTGCTTCCTACCTGTGAGGAAGGACTGGGGGTTGAAAAAATTGATATCCAGACAACACTAGGGAGGGTGAGATCTTGAGGCTAGGAGTCAAGCTCACAGCAGCGCGGAAGTTGTTCACTGCACCGGAATGGTTAAACTGAAAAAAAAAAAAAAAGAGGAAAAAGAAATAGCAGAGAGACTAATAATCATGAGTTTCACTTTAAATGGATTGTAGCTCCAGGTTTGTTTCCAAACCGACACCTATAGGCAAGGGAACAATGTTATCAATGGGAGGAACAGACTTCTGTACATCGTCTTGCTACAAATGCAGCTGAAGTGACCTAATTTGCTGTAGTAGATCTTAGGCTGGGAACAGCTTCTTGCTTTCCAGTTGTAATAAAGTTCCATGCAAAACACAGCAAAGAGGACAACGTTTTCTTAGTGCCCTTAAATCTTCAGAAGAGTCACCTAAGATGTGGAGCTAAGACAAAGGTTGAAATCCCCCACCAGCTTGCTTTGATGCAGGGGAGTTTGACCCGGATTTCTTTTTTCTGAGACAAAGCTTTAAGGAAGGCAGAGGCTTTTGGCAGCAAATGGTACACAGTATGAAGTACACCAGGGCACAAAGGTGTAAAAATGGTGCCACTTCTATCAAAGTCTGGGTTTCTGCTGGGTACAGGGTGTTGCTGCAGTAGCAGAGACTGGCTAGAGAAAGGGGTTCTGCTGCATGCCAAAATTAATGCAAAAATGAATTGGCATATAATTATGTTTCTATCTGTAGCTTGTAAAGGTGCCATAGATGTGACAGGTGGCCTTTGGTATTGTAGAACAGTGAATTGGCTAGGTTTTAGCAAATACTTGCTGCGGAAGATTGGTTCTGGATTGAAACATCTACTCAAAATCAAATAGAAAAAGGCTGTGCATTTTTATCTCTCATGGCACAGAACTGCTCTTAAATACACTGTTGAGGCTTTAAAAGAAGTAGGGAAATCTAGCTCGACTTATTTACTCTTTATGTTGGTATGTTGTACTAAGAGGAGCCACTGGGCATGGATACTTCACACACTCATACACATTGTGAAGTCAAAAGGGGAGAGAAGTGTATCCACTCACCCTGCAGTCATCTTCCAAAACCCTTGAAAGAAGCAGAAATGCAGGTCCCTTGCACACAGTGATGCAGAGATGCTGGCTTTTGTGGAGCTAGGGGTTTCTTAAGCTGAAAGAGCCCCTAAGAGTCAAGCATTACAGGACTAAGCCCAAGACCCCTTGTGGCTTTAGCCTCACACCTAAATAAATGCATACACTGAAAATACACACAAAGCCTTGGGCAAGCTAGGAAATGAAAAGCAACAGGTCAGCACACAGCAGGGTTATTTTTGCAGTTTCCATACTTTCAAGAAAAGGGTACATCTTGTTACCCCCTCTAAAAAGCAGTGATGTGCACTGGTTTGGGTAATTCACATTACCTGGCTTCTTGTTATTGAAATGCGACAAAAAAGAAGCTTTAGCCATGATGCAATTACAAAAAGACAACACCTCTCAGCCACCCAGAAATTAACCTTATTTAAGGTATTTAGGGTATACATTGCTACAAAGTCCACAGACCTACTCTGTCTGTGCTGTTATGTCACACTGCAGGGAAAAACCATCTGGTTTTGGCTGTGAAGATGGTATCTCTGCTGCTCAAGTGCTGAGTTCTTTTCCTAGCGTGGCCACGCATTTCCTCAGTGACTTTAGGAAATTCAGTCTTCCCCTGCTTCTCTTTTTAAAGCACGGAAATCCTTTCCTCCCCAGGCTTTCCCTTGCAGTCTGATCCTGTCTGCAAAAGAAAATAAAGTGTGGTTTTTTTATTACTAGCTAAACTGAATTTGGCAATGGACAGATGTTCACTTTGCATACAGCTGTGCTGGCTGAAGATACATTTTTCTGTCTTTCTGGAGGCTAAATTAACACTGATAGAAAATTCTGTGGTCTTCAGATAGAAAACACTTTAGAAATGGGAATTATTGTGGGTTGGATTTTCAGAAATGCTGTCAGCCACAGCTGATATCAGTGGAAGCTGTGGGCTGAAAAAACCTGGAGCCCTGAACTACAGTAGTTTACATGAATGTAGAAATAGTTAATGACTGGCACAGGATCTTGGATCAATTCACAGTAAAAGCTCTCAGGTAAATACAAAAGGTAGACTTGGTGGAATGTTCCTACTTGTTTTTTTTGCCTGTGTTATTTTTTGATGTTTGTTTCGTTTTTTTTAACTGCAGAATGCAGGTCTGAGGACTTACTGCCCAGAAGGCTACAAGATTTCATCATAGGCTGTCTGACTATTGTCTAATGATGCCAAATAGGTTTTCAGTTAGTATTGTGAATTCTTAGGGCAAAATGTGAGCAATTTACCTAATGTTTCTTCTTCTACACCTATGAAATTAATTTACTATATGTGGGGGGGGGGGGGCACTGGGGAACTAAATCCAAAACCTAAATAATAATGATGAAGGTTTTAAGAGACAATGTCTCACAATCTGACATAAGTAATAAGATTGTTGCTGTGCACTATTACTATAATTAAATTACATTATGCTGTTGCATTAAACTAATCCGTCAGTAATACTGTACTTAACAGCAAGATTTTGTCACATAAACATTATGTGCCTTTAAACTTCTGCATTTTGTCTTGCAAAATGCAGGGAAAATACAGAAATTGGAGGAGCAGAATATAACATGAAAAGCTATAGCGGTGGAAAAAGGCCAGCTGGTTCAACATGCCAGTCCTTTTAAAGCAGGTAAGTAGAGTGTTAGAATACATTTACCAAAAGGGTGGAACATGAGATGCATGCGTGAGGTGCCTGCTATTACTTTGAAAATGTTAGGTACCGATCTAAAAATTATCTTTCTAGCCTTTTCCCAAAGTACAGAACACGTAAGGTTAAATCGGAAGCTGCTGAGAGTAAACTGTTAAGAAAAACATGCAAATAATAACTGAAATGAAGCTGCAAATTTTTATCTGAACAGAGGCAGAAAAAGAAGGGGGCTACGGATCACTTAGACTATGATCAGTGAAACAGGGCAGCTGATCAGAGAGATGCAGTCTTTAGAACAATGTTAGCTTTTGCAGACCCAGGAAGCAGAATAATATTTTTCAAACTGAAGACTTCATTCCCATCGTAACAGATCAAACCATCTTTCAGAGCAGCAGATCCTGTCCTTTATCTGCCTGGTAAGCTGTTGTACATTTATTCTGGTGCTAGTTCTTTTCCAAATGAGTTACTGGTGCTTTCATCCACATCCTGTTGACAGCTATCCCTTTCTCACCTTTGCAAAATACAGACTGTGTTAATTGCTCCTGTTTGAAATCATGCACAATTACTTGGATTTTAGTGGAAATTATCAAGGAAAATGACAAGTAGATTTCTGTCCCTTTGCTTACCTCTCCCATAGAGAGCCTACAGACACATGCTGTAAGCTTACTGTATGCCAAGCTGCTGTAACTGAGACTACAACATTTGCTGTCCTTCCTATATTTGCCTCTGCCTTTAAGTGTTCACTGAACCATCCTAGTCTGCACTCCCTGTGATCTAATTGTGCCGGCAATATGCCGGGATGGACATGGTGTTCATTAGGGATTCAGATGTATACAGGGGTTCTCTTCCAGTTCCTGGGGGTAGGAACAGGATGAAAACATTATGAGACTTTATTAAGTCTTATAAGACTGCCACCCCTTGCCTCTGTCAGCTTCAGGGGTGGGAATTAGCCTTTACGGGGAGGTTATCATCTGTAATACATATTTATGCTGTGTCCATCCTGTATAAGAATGCTCTCAGTAAAACTTAGGCTAGGCTGTAATAATACTTTGCACTTCTTTGTTGCCTTTCATCCGAGCATTTCATTGTGCCTTTAAAAGCTTTAATTAGCTAAAATTCACAACCCCGATGTGCGGTAACTGTGGATTAACACCTCCACCACATGCAAAATACAGTTCAGAGAAGCAAGGACTGGAGTAAGTTGTTTAAAAAGCTGCAAAGAATGGGGGCTGTGGGAGGGAATTGAATTTATTATTTCCAGCTCTGTGTTTTCTATCTAAATATCTTAGACTTGGATTGATGTTCTGGCTTCATTCTGCTGCATTTTTAAATGCTGATGTGTGGCAAATTTAGCATTGTTTCAAAATTCTGAAGATACTCATTTGCAGGTTCATTTATTATCTGCTGGAAATATATCCTTTGATAACTGGATGCAGATGTAGCCATGAGAGTGATATAATTGCCTGTGGAGCTAGGTATGCATTTTAAGTATTGTTAAGCTACAGGGTCTAGTTTCCCCAGGATATGTATGACTCTTGTGAATGCCAGTTACACACATTCCAGAGAAGAGAATATGCCCCTAAAGCTACAATGTCCTTCGTGCATAGCCTCCAATCCTCTACAAAGCTTACATTTCACAGGATTCAACATTATTGGTTCTTTTGGGATCAATGAGAAACTCACCACCCATCTCCAGCATCTCTGAATTACAGAGCAGAACCAGATCAAACACAGAAGAGTTCCCTCATTTATCCTGCCTCTGTAATACATCAGAGTGTGTGCTGCATTCATTTTGTGTAGGCGGGCTGGTGTCTAATGTACTCTGTGAACATATTTATAAAGGATTAACCTGTGCCTGGTGTTCCTAAAAACTGATTTAGTTAAAATACATATTTTATTCTACTTGTCTCAACCATACAAATCATTCCTGTTTAGCTTTGATGTTAGTCATTTTTGCTGTAGTGTAATACACTGCACATTATCAGTAGTCCTGCTATGTATGACAGGCTTTTTTCCCCCAGCCAATACTTCTCAGTGCATTGTATCATCTGCGTCTGAGAATTTTAACCTGCAGTGAACGTGTTCACTAATAGAATGTACTGCTTAGCAAACGCTGGAACACTGAGGGTTTGAATAGGGTGCTCTTGCTTTCAAAGTGTTTAGAAGCAAACTGGGTGTAGAAGGTCAGGAATCACAGGTGCTGGGAAGGACCTGGATGCACGTTGTATCTGGAATGCTCTGTGTGTGCACACACACTCTGACCTGGCACCTGCCCTGCTAAGAAGGATCCAGTAAAGTGAAACTCCTGGACTGCAAACAATTGCAGCCCTACCTCCCACCAGCCCCAAGTTAAATATGGGTATTTAAAAATATTTACTTTTACACAGGCAATATTTAGAAATTTGTTTTGTGTAGGAAAAGGATTAAAAGGAAATAGTAATGAATGGCTTGGCAACAGGGAATTCTGACCCTCATCTGCAATACGTGAAAATAGCTCCAAAATGTGAAGGGCAATTTGAGAAGTTGCTGACTAGAAACTTGGGATAAAACTGAAGAAAGGCAGACTTCTGATGAAGGGTTAAGGGTAATTTATTAAAGTTATCAACCATTGGGAAAATTAGCAAAGCAAACACTGGAAAACCCATTTCTTCAGATGTTTGACAGCCAGGCTTAAGGTTTCTTCTCACCTTCATCTTCAACCAGCATTTCAGGTCTTGGTTTGGTTTTGGTGTTTTGGTTTTTATTTTTTATCAGCCTGTACTGGGATAGCAACTGTATGAAAAAGCTTATAGAGTTTTCAGTATCTTCTGGTAGAATGGAATAGCAGTAGTTGATTATACTTTTGTTGCTCATCTGATTGCCATTGAATTCAAGGAGTGCAGGCCACTATAAATTCTGTTCTTGATACCATAGTTTTTGTATAACTCCTGTGTCAGATATTATTTGTTGTACCATCAGTCTATCTTATCCGGATAAAAGAAAACACAAAAATCAGTGTGTGTAGCAGGGGGAGGAAGATTCTTCTCAGCAGCCCATCAGGCAGTTTTTCTAGTTCATTTTCTTCCCCATTGTTCAAATACTAACTCAGAAGCTTGCAAATGTTTCTGTTTCTTGCCAAGACAGTGGTGCTTTTGCCCTGGCACACATTAATCTTTTTTTCCCTTTTCTTGTGTTTTGAGTGCAGCTGAACAACAAATTTCTCTCTGTTTAACAAGCAACTTCCTCATATTAAAAGTTTTTTCCAAACCAAACTATCTTTTTTTGATTTCAGCACAGTTCTGCATTTGTATTTGTTAATTAAATACTGACAAGTGAATAACAGCAATATTGTGTGTTTGTGGGCTTTCAGAACAGCCCCTCTGGAACCTGAGCCTGTCTGCCTCAAGGAGCCATGGCAGCAGCCGTGCTTTGAGAGGTAGGCAGTAAGACAGCAAGTTGGTATTCAGGAAACAACAGTGGCTCCTTCGAAAGAAATCTAACCTCTTTTCTGCTATTCCATGTGCATTAGACTTAACAGTACTCTCTGAAATTTTCATGCAAGTTACACCCATTTTGCACCCCTCCCTGAAATGAAGATAATTTTAAGCTTTACAGCAGCAAAATAATTTGCTGCCTGTTTCCTCACCAATGTAAGGGACTTTCTTTAAGTGGAAGTTGGCTCATCGGAGGCCATAGGAGGACATGGATAGATGGATGGATGTGTGTGTACGTGCATCTGGACTTCTTTTGTTCTCTCCCTGTTAGCTTTGATTGTTAAAACAGCCATTTCAGTAATTTCTTGGCTGGCTTTGCAGGGAATAAAATCTTGGTCTTTGCTGCTCCTGGAAGAGAGGTTGTCATAATGTTGCTCCCCCACTTGACTGACAGACACCTTTGCGAACACACAGCATGTTTCATCTCAAAGCACTCGATGAATATCCTTAACCCCCCCCTCTGGACCAGCCCACC
Source organism: Pachycephala philippinensis (assembly GCA_013397055.1). Lineage (NCBI taxonomy): Eukaryota > Metazoa > Chordata > Aves > Passeriformes > Pachycephala > Pachycephala philippinensis. The sequence goes on along the minus strand of VWZT01003207.1, from coordinate 228,561 downwards.
TCTACTTGCAATGCTCCTTGTCTTTTCTCGCAGGATCGCAATCCTTGCCTTTTGTTCCTCCTTCTCAGGAGTTAATACCTCCCCACCTTACAAGTCAGCAGCAGATTCTGTCAGTTTAAAACCCCAAATAACAAACCCTCCTACCCTGAAGGCCTTTTCCTTTCAAGCATGTATTTTTCTAGCCTGTGAGGGAGTCAGTGCCATAACCCTGAGTTTTCATGGAATAGTTTCTAAGCCTGTATCTGTGTATCATGAATATCTTCCAAAGAGGGAATGAACATCCCCTCTTCTGGCAGCTCCTGTATTTTGTACCTTCCTGCCCCCCCTTCCCACCATCCTCTGCTCCTTATATGCCCCTTCACTTCACCCCCTCTACACGTAATATCTCCTTTCAAATCTTCATTCACTGCTGCTCTCACCTCAGCCTGCTCCAGCTGTTGCCTGACAATGCAGTCACAGCCCAGAACCCAAACATTTTTTGCCTCTGTTAAGGCATTCCACTGTTGGTCTTTCGCAGATTTCCAGAAAGCTGGATGACCCGTGACACAAGTTTCCAGTCTTTCTCTTTCCTCCATACTCTATTTCCCTATCTATTGAATTTCTGTGGCCTGAAAAAGAAAGCATCAGCTTGATTTTTTTTCTTTTTGCCCCATTTAAGATCTCTGGCATCACATCCCCACCCTTCTAGCTGAGAGGTTTTTTGGCACTCTGTGGTATTGTTTCTTGCTTTCTAAAATGCTGCTGTTAAGAAATGCTAGACACATCTGCCCTGAGGATAGCTGACTGTCTCTAAGCCAGAGACAGGAGACTGCTGGCTTAGAGGCAAGAGGTGACTCCTCCACAGAAACGTGAAATAGGTGACATATAGGGCCAGCTTATAAAGGGGAACATTAACAGAATTCATGTTCATTTCAAGGACACAGAAAAGGATCCTGAAGATAAACTGAAGATCTGAGATTATTAGGTGATCTGACGATCTCCGTCATTTTATCATTTGTGTTTGCTGTTTCTGACATGTTTGCTGAGCCCAACATGCTTAAACTGTCATGTATTCTGATTTTTCCCCTTTACCTTCTTACTCTGTCCCACCTTACTTTAAAATGGCAGCTGCTTAGAAACCAAAGGAGTTTTTTCAGATGTCTCAGATGGTGGCATGTCAGGTAGGTATATAAGAGACAGAGGGGTTTAAAAACAGGGAGGATAAAACTATCATGATGACTGAGGCCTCTGCATGCTGTGCAGCGTGCATGACAGGGAGGATGTCCTTCCCTGGAGGAAGCTCACAGCTCCTGCTACCGACAATTACTATGGGGTTTTAGACATGACAGCGATTCAAGTTTTGTTTTCAGTCTCTGTTGGTTTTTTTTTCACCTCCCCAAACCCAGGGGACTGACAGCCAGGCTAAGCTGACCACTCCACCGGTCCTGTCTGTGCGTACCCGCTCTGGTGCCTCCCTTTCACCTGCTCTGCAGTCCCTCCCCGTGCATGCTGTGTTCCAGCAGGGAGGCTGTCCTGGAGCCCAGCTGCATAACACTGCTTCACAGCAGTGATTTCGCTGCCTGGTGACTCACTGCATTTTGCACCTGATGGTAAAAGATAATCTGTCACCTTAAATCCTACTAGATCTGCAAGACAGCTTTTATATAATCAGTGGGTACTTTTACCCTCTTTTGTCCAAACATGAATATAAGGTCCAGCTTGACTCCCCCATATATTTTTTTAAAGAAGGCAGCTGTGTTGTCCTTCAGGAAAACAGCTTGTAATTTAGCATTACTGCGTTATATCCCCTAGGCAACGCTTTCTGTCTTCAGGACATATATTTATCACAGACATCACAGTATCTCTATGGTGGTTTAGTTTTCCATCAAGGAAAGCTAAAAGAGCATTTAATTCCATAAAGCTCTGATTGATCTTCACCACAATGTACCTCTGGTGCTTTTCTCAATGTCTCCTCTGCTGAACAAGATTTCTTCTTCCACTTTTGATCTCTCAGAAGTCTGAACTGATCTCAGAAGTGTGGGCTTACTTTGCCTTCTAGCGCTACCTGTCTTTGTGCTTGGCAGAGCTTTCCCGTCCTTTGGTCAGCTCTGGAGTCCTGGTTAGCTCCATCAGCCAGTGGCTCTTTGCCTCACTCAGGAGGCTACCGGTGGAGAAGGGAATGTATGTCAGCAAGGAAATAATCTGCCAGCCTTGGATGGCTTTCACTTTTTGTTTTCAGTTTTATTTTTGGTATTATAAAACAGTCGTGGAGAGTAGATAGATGGGCACATCTTAAGATGTTCAATTAAGATGAACAGAAACATGATGGCCTCGCTACTTTCTCTGAAACTTTTCTCTGTCCTGAACAGAAGCTGGTTTGTTAATTGCTACTTCTTCTGGTGATCATTTCACCCTTGAGCTCAGAGCATTGCCCTTTTATTGTTACAAATTCTGGTCCCAAAAGACACAAGAAACCAAGCTTGGTCTTCTGAGTAGCAGATACTGAGCGCTACAACACTTGTCAAATGTATTTGATCAGCGCACACAGCTTGAGAAAAAAGCAAGCAAGGGAGGAAGAAGTGGGAATGCATATTTTAGAGAAATATTGTAAAGTCTGCAGTAATTGGCAAGGTAAAAGCAAGGCTCTTTCTGCTTTTCATAACACTGGGAGTATCAGTTTATGATAAAAAGCTATTCTGAGTTACACAAGAAGGTAAGATATTTGCCAAAAAAATTCTTTAGTTTCAATTCTATTTTTTTATAATGGACATGAAGTGCCATCCATACTGAATGACTGTTGGCATTTAACTTACCACTGAGCAACTGTATGTTGATGGATAAGCCAGTCTCATCCAAGTGTCAGGAAGATTATCAAAAAAAAGAGCTGTCTGTAGTTGCTCCATCTCTGAGGAGATTGCCAACTCACCCTAACAAAAGAAAACATTAGTGTGCTATTTGCGTCTCACAAAGAGACTGTGATAAGATGACATGATAAATGATAGAGGGCTTTTTTTTTCCCCAGTAAAAACACATAAGGTAGCTAAATTGTCAAGTGTAAAGAATATTTTGGCTCTTGCCACTGGGGTGAGTCATTTATTTTTTAAAAAGGGGAAACAGTCAGAAAAACAAGAGTGTAGGTTCTGGGTTTTCACTCTAATTGTATTAAGTAATTATATGATATAGCAATTCATATACATACACATGGAAGCACCCACCTACGCATATGTACAGAGAGAAAATGATAAAGGGCCAAATTACTAACTTGCTTTCTGATATCCCACAGAAAATTGTACACGCAATCAAGCTACCATTCTGCTGGCTTGCTTGCACTAATGGCTATTTGAGTGCCCATGTTTTGTTACTCAGAATTAAAGATCAAAAGGAAGGTAATTTTAGGTGGCAAAAAAGGAGGTCTCTTAAAAAAACTAGCTCTATGAATTAGATTTTCAGTACCTACTTTTGGAGTGGTATTCACTAACTACAGCTCTGCATGGATTTAGTACAATTGTCTGTGTAAATTGCTAGCGATGCCTAGGAAGCTACTTGGTTGCCCAGTTATGTGATTGTACATATATTACATGTTAGTGCAGCAGGTACATTGCTGTTTGAGATTGCTAGATATTATGAAAATTTGGCCTTCTACGATTAAGAACATTACATGCTGCTATTCAGCACTTTCTTGGTGTTGAGAGACCTATTATTACCAAAAATTGCCAAAGATGTGTGATGTTACCCACGTTCTTTTTACCTCGCTTCACTGCATTCACAGAGGCACAGTGAGATCAGGACTTGGGTGCTGCTGATGCTGCACCTTTACCTACAGTTAATGGCCTTCTCCTAATGACAGTCGAATGCCACGTACTGATGGCTTTGAAGGTGTTGATCATTTAACACAATCTGAACCACGTGCCTTTTACAGCAGGGATCTATACCAAGTAGTGTTCGTTTTTGGCATCAGAAGGTCTCTTGAAGCATCAAACAGCTACCTCCTTTTTCTCCTATGGATTGCTTAAATCACACGTGAACACACACCATAACCAGCAACCAGATCTCTTTGCAGTTATAACAGAGGAGACAAATTTCTGCAATGGCAGAAGAGAAGAGTGTACCAATCTCACTTCCATGTCTGCACTGAAACGGGAATCAGACCATAATAAGAGGCCTTGCATTTTGCTTCCTAGTATGCAGAGAGAGAGAAGACTTCAGTGTCCTGAGCAGTTTCATGATAATTTTTTCCACACAAATTAAAACAAATAATTTGATACATGGAGATGAGTTACATGCGTGGAGTAGGCAGCTTGTGAAAGCACAGTTTTTAAATAAATGAAATGACAAATAAGCTCCCCAAGTGTCACTCACCACTGCCTGTTACTGGCTTCTACACTCATGCTATTTAAAGCCATGCATCCTCTAAGATTAGTAAAGCAAAGGATACGTATCTTCAGACCTAAGTTCTTAAAGAGAATGCCTTACCTCATGTGTGAGTGGATCCAGTCTTTCATATTCTGGAAAACAAATCAGTTTGTGTGAGTATCATTCAGCTGGTGTTTGAATGAAATACCTGAAATTCCTTTCTTCTGAAAGATTTTTTCTTTATGTCGTCTAGCTCTGCCTTCATCCTCAAGAGATACCATGTTGCACAAGTCAAGTGTCTCCTGTACCCACTACTGCAAAAATGTAAAGCAAATTATAAACTTTGTGTATCTTAACTTTATGCAGTGAAAGCATTTCTATGCTTTCATGTCATAGTATGAAGGATGTGGAGGATTTATCCTGTGAAACGGAGAAGGAGTGGAAGACCTGTGCACATCCATGCTGTTAGGAAGAAAAGCAAATTCTCCCTTATAGTTTGGAAATAATGGCATTTTGCAACCTGACAAAGGATCCTAAATGGCACAACGCTATTAATATATTGTAAGGTTCCAGCAAGATATTTTTTCTTTGTGGTGCAAAATAATGCATATATTTATGTCTCACATATACTAGAGATCTCTCATTGCAAATTTCAGTTTGAATCCCTGCAAAAAATAGGTATGAAAATATCTAATTCAATTGAAATCAGTGTCCACAGAAGGAAAAAACCCCCAAACATAAACCCATGGACATAGGCAAAAACTGTCTTCTGACAATTTTGAAGCCTGCTCTGTGTTTTGACTGACCTTGTCTTCCACAGCTTAGGAGACTCCTTCCCCAGTGACTGAATATTTGAATTGCAGCTCTAATAGCATATGGAGTATGTTGTCTGCAGTTATTACAAAAGCAATCTCCACGTTGGGGTGCAGGCCATAACGGATGGCACTTTGGGGAGAGGTAGCATTTTATCCATATTTTTATGGTAGCCTTCATAATCCGGGTTTGAAGAGACTGCAAACCCTGAAGCAAGTACCGATTTCCTATCAAACTGTCAAAAAAATAATAAAAACCTCGTCACTAAGACACTGCTGGCAATCCTCATTAGACAGAATAAGGAACCTGCTTAGGCATAAATGAAATTGTTCTATTATGGAGTCATTGTTGGGAACAAGACTTTTATATCACTATTATATCCGTGGAAATTAATCTAATTTGTTCCCCATTTTAATTAGCCCCTTTATGTCACACCCAAGTTCCGATGCTTGCAAGAAAAAAAGAGGATTTTTAAAATAATCAGATTATCCTTCAGAAAGAAAACAGCAGAAAGATAATTTAAATTTAAAAATAAAGAGACAGAAATATCTTTAAAAGAAAAATATTATTTCTTCCAAATTACAAAGTGCTGCTCTCTGGTGTAACATTATTATTCTATGTAGCAACTTATTAAATGAAGCAATTTATGGTAGCATCTCTGAAAAATGCCATCCTTTATTGAAATGAAAGCAAGTAATAGCATAAGGACTCTAAAATAAAAAGGCAGAATATCTTCTTTTAGACCATTACAAAAATACAAAAATGTATTGTCTATTTGAAAATCAATACAGTACCATAAAATATAATGGAGCTGTGGTATCATCATCATAATTTCTATTTCAAATGGTTTGCTGAGAGCCAAATTGTATCTTTTATGGAAAAAGAATGACAAATGGTTTAATTCAATATCACACGCATGTGTATATATGAGCTGAAATTCTGCTACAACTCAAAGCTGTTAGGCAAATATTTTAGTATCACCACAAGTTTAAAAACAACAGACATGTGGGAGTACATCCATTTATTTACACTTGTACTGACTTAAAATTCAAAATGCTATTTGATGCTTTTAAAGTACTGCTGTGGGATGTTAAATTACTGCTGAATTCTTACTGTTCTGAGATACCTTTCAACCTGCCAAGATGCACGATGATGATGATAATAATAATAATAATAATAACAGCAGTAGTGTGGGGATCTTTAAAATAATGTGGGGCTTATTTCTGTAAGATAAATACCATTTTCACTAACCGCTCTTTTATGATTCAGCATTTCTGATGCAATAAAGTGAAATAATGAAAGTAAAACAACAACAGGTTTGTGTGGGATGGGAAAGGGAAAACGAGCACATGCATTGTCAGAATTTCTGCAGAAATTGTAGGGGGAAAAAAAAGCTCATGTAAGTGGCTCTTCCCTGGCTCTTCCCCACGGGGAAAATTCCTCCTCTTGTTTTTAGTGTTCGCTACATTTCCTTCTTTTATTCCTTTTTCTGATCTCGTCCTTTTGTTCACCTTGTCTGCTCGGATGCCTCTCCTTCCCCCCGCGGCGGGAGCTGCTGGCAGCGGGGCCGGAGCGCGGGGCCGCGGGGCGCTGCAGGTGAGCGGAGCGCGGGGGAGGCGGGGGGGCCCGCGGCTGGTGCCGCGTGTGTGCGGGGCCTGCTGCAATCCTGCCGCCCCCCTCGGCCTGCCTCCTTCCCGGGGACAGCGTGGGTGTGGAGCCCCCGCCTGCGGCGCTGGGAGCTTTCTACACCTGCCTTGCTCGGGGCTGCGGGGGAGGAGGAGGAGATGAAATGGCAAATGTGCTCTCAGGTGAGAATGGGGGCTGTGAACCACTCCTCTCGGCCGCGCTTGGCTTGCATGGGCTGGGAAGGGGCTTGTTTGCTACCTGCCCCCATCACCATCTGAGAAATGCCGAGTTCAGTGAGGAGCCCGCCAGGCATGGCCACTGCCACAGGCAGTGATAATCACCAAATGCCCCACAGATGTGGGAGAGGACTTTTCTGCCTCCCTCTTGCCTAAACAGTCGCTCACGGACCCTTGGTCATTATCGCCGCTCGGCCGCAGTAGTGCGGGCACGGCACTACAAGAGATCTTTGCATTGCTATGGGATCAGAGGTCACCGCTGCAGGGGACCAGGACTGGTTTATTAAACAGCCAAGTCTGTTTAAGGTGTAATTCCTCAGGAAGAGCAGTGTGCTTGTGGCCATTTAAACGAGTTAACAGAGCGTGCCCGTTCAAGCCCGTGTTTGCTTTTCCCCAGGCACAAACCCCAGCTCCAAAGGCGGACGCCCGGGGTTGCCGTCGGCCGAGTCGCCTCAGCCCCTCAGGCCTGTGACCTCTGGCTCCTGCCCGTGTCACATCGCTGTCCTCCGGGTGAAAACTGCGGAAGAAAGTGCAGGATGCGCCTTGGTTTTGCTGACACCGCTCCAGCCGCGCAGGCTCCCGCACTGGTAATGACCGGGCTCCCCCAGGCGCCCGGGCGGGAGGCTCCGGGTCGGGGGGCGGGTTGGAGACTCTCCCCGCCGCCGCCTGGGTGCTGGCAGCGGGTGCTGGGGGTGCGGCCCTGCGTGGGGAGTCCCGTACGCCCCCACTCCAGCGTTAACACGAGCGTCTGCGAGGG
>VWZT01003207.1:179361-220450 GCA_013397055.1 Pachycephala philippinensis | reverse complement strand
ACAAACGTGTTGTGGCCGTGGCTGCAGCCGCGGGTTTCTTTGTGCGTCTGTCAGCACTTTGGGTGACATTCCCTCCGCCGCGCGGGTGGCTGGCGATATTTCCCTTTTTTATTGCTGGAAGAAGTTATTCTATACAGGAGAAAAAGAAGAAAAGCCTTTGTAATTTTCACAGAGGTTTTTTAGAATATACTGCCGAAAAAACAAAAAAAAAATTTTTTTTTGGTAATTGGTGAGTTTCTTAACATTTAGGTGGATGCTCTTTCTTTAATACAGACTCGTGTTCTAAAGAGATACTTGATTTCTTTAACCATATCTTTGATCATAGCTTGTAACTAGTACCTATACACACCTGTGTTTGTAAGTATCTTTTAAGAGTCAATAAGAAAAATTGTTTTCATTAAAAGCCTTCCAAAATAAAAATTTAAAAGGACAGAGGAAAATTATGATAGCCTAGCAGCCAAGCCACGCTTTCCTCTCATGTACGATCCAAATGTTTTGGACCAAACCCTTAGGAATATATATTGGTGTAGTGAACCTCACTGATTTACCTCAGCTGAAGACGTAATTCCAGTGCACTGCATGCTCAGAATATGTAAAAGATATTCCAGAGACACAAAACCACATGGTTGTGCATCTCAAGATAAACCAAACTAAGCTAGATGAAACCAAAATAAATTCTTACTCTGTACTACAGTAATTACCTGTAGTGACTGCAAATTCTTCATTTCCCATGTGCACAGACAGGTACTTAGGTAGAAACTGTATATGATACTTTAAAATTGAAAGAAGTAGTTTCTTGTTTGATTTTTTTTTTTTTTTTTTTTTTTTTGTTTGCTTGGTGATAGATGTGCGGTCCCTCTAGGATATGTGAACAAATCTTTAAGAAAAGAAATTAATTCTGCTTTATTATTGCATATCCTGTAAAGGCTTTTAGTGACTTCACTGTTTCAAGTGGCTTTAAAATGAGAAGTTTAATACTCACATTTTTAAAGTTTTATTTCTGTGGTGTTTTGCTTGCCTGGTCAAATTTATCCAGTGCAGCATGGTGATCAGGCAGCATTACAGGTAGTGGCTTATCAGTTATTTTAATGGGAGGTTTCCTAAATCCACTCTGGAATGAGATATGCTTTAGGGAAAGGAGCAGGTTCCCCACACTCAAAACCAATCACCTTGCTGACTTCCTTCCCTGGTTTTCTTCAGTAATTTCTCTAATGTGTCCAGCCACTTTACTACAAAATAAATATTCAGAGATAAGGAGGGAGAGGGGGGAGAAGGGAGGAAAAAATAGGCCTCCCAGTGAGCTATTGATTTGAAATTTGAAACATTTTATTGATACAAGAAAAACCCAGACATAAGGAAGCAGTTTGATATTGCACAATATTTGAAAAAAATTGTGTGCATCTGTTTAGCACAATACACTGCATAATGACAGCAATCTTCCCTGTTTGTATCTATTCATCTGATTATACAGCGTAACAATTCTTTTGCTACACATTTATTTACTAAAGGATTTTTTTTAATGGATAATAAATTAGTAAATCTGATATCATGTGCTTGGGAAAATATGTTAGTTGACTCCCTACATGCAAGATAGTTGCAATTCATATTTTATGTGATATTCAGTGATACTCACATATACAGATGAAGTTATGTGCTTCCCTTGTGGCAAAGACAAAGGAAGTTTTAAATCACTATTTAGTATTCTTTCATCTAGGCACATGTTATTTTGAAACGCTTCAGTTTTTAACACTGCAGTGCAGCACTGATGTAATGAAGAGCTTTGACTTACTTGAAGTATAACCCAGTGGCCTTCTTTTGATGCCTTTTCCATAGCTATTTCTGCTGCAGCTTCCTGTCCTTGACCCAGCGATACATTGTGAAGTTCTCCTGAGTCAGTGGTAAATTCAAACTTGTTCCCTAAACAGAACAATATACTGTACTGCTTTGAGCCAAATAATGAAGTGTTCAAACAAGCATGTGTTCTACACACAGTGTTTAAATGGCACCATATAACATGAGTCACCAAAGTAAAAAAACAGCCCTCAAAAATATAGTTTCAATAATTCAGCTGAGCTAGGATATTGTGCTGCTTTCTGGTTAGGTATTCTGTATTAGCAAAATGCTCCTGTGTCTGAAAAGCATCCCAGAGTGAAACAATTGATTCCTGCTGATGGCTTCCCTACAAACTGCCTATATGAATATTTCAATGCACACTGAAATGGATATGTTAGAAATTTATCTGAAGAAAAAAAAAGAAATTAAGTTAATGTCTCACTGAAGGTGACATTACACACAAGTAATGAAAGGGGCTGAACAGAACTCCTTATGCTGGCATTAGGAACTGGTTGGGTCAGAGGAGGGTTAGCAAGTTTTCAGTAGGGTTAAATCTGTTGCTCGAGTATATTTGTGCAAGGTTGATGACTTGTGCAAATACAGAAGAGCAGGCAGCTACCTCTGATTTCAGAAAGCAGCGAGTGTTCCCCCAGGCAGCTGCCTGAGCCAGGCACTGTAACTTTCCTCAGCCACTGAGTGTTGGAGGTGTAATGCCGTCCGTGTGTTAACATGTGACAGCACTCGGTAGTCGTGGAAAGGCCTGGTTTATTTCTCTGGTTGTGGTAGAATTTCTAAGACCAGTGGTATTGCTAACCAACTTGGTAGAAAAGTCTTTTATTTCATGATAAATGTAACATTGTCTCATGATTGTTAGTAATAGCATCTAGTGCAGACTGACCTAATAGTTCAGAATCGATAAGGGGACCTGTCCAGGAGATAAACACTACTGGGGAAGAGCACTGCCTTCTTTGCAAGTTTTTGTGAACACTGGACACATTTAGTTCCAAGTTACATTTGGGCGAAGTTCCCATAAATTAAGAATTACAGTTGACAGAACCTTGTGAAAAACAACAGTTAAGGTGTAAGACCTATCTATGGTGCGTAATATTTTATCATGACTTCTATTTGGTAGAGATCCAAATGCAACACACGTTAGGGTCACTCACAGTACAAAATCTGTCCTTCAAAGAGCTGAGACTGGTAATGCAAACTGACAGCACAAGTCATCCTGGACATTCTGCTGCCTCACATAAATATTAGGTTGAGGAGAGAACTTTTCACTTTTCGAGCTTTTAGAAATTTCTCCTTTCTGGACATTTCAAATCCATTTATTTTGCTTGTTCTATCCAGGAACCTTCAGTATGTCTATTCAAGTAATATAATTTATTTAACATTGTCCACACTTGAAAAAATACTATGTAGAGACAGTACATTTGAGCAGAAGCATGTGGATTTTTAAAATCAATGTAACTGAAGTTTTTTATTTTTAAAAATAAATATAAAATACATTTAAGAACATAAAAATGTATGGTCATTATTGTAGATGCACCGTACCCTGATTTCTCTTCATAGAGAGTTAAAGAGAAAATCAAGTAAATGTTGAAACAGTGATCCGTGTAAGTTCAGAATGTTCACAAAGCATGAGTTTGTTTTTCTGTAACTAAAAGCTTTAGAACAGAACAGCTGTGAAATTAATAGAAATTATTTGTAATATTTGTCAGTGTTTATTTCCTCAAAAACTTCGGGGTTTATTTGTGGCCAATTTCCTAATTTAAAACATTTTAAAATCTTTTAAAACCATGCAATACAGCTTCTGGATATCATAAGCTTAAATCATACACATGTAGAAACATTCCTTAGAGTATATGAATATGTTCACGAATGATGATTAAGTGTGTCAGTTTATGACTAGCTAAGCCTTCACCAAAATATGGACAAAATTCTAAACATAAAGCTTTTCTGAAATTTCTGCCTTAACAAATTAAATGTGGACTTTTGTGTGTAAGTCTTTTAGTAGGTCAACAAGGCTAGAAACACTGAATTGTGCTGAGAAAGAGTATTAATACAACATTCCAAGGTCAGTTGAACTCAGATTTCTCTAGAAGAAAAACAGTTTCTATTAAGAAATCGCCAGATCAACGTTATATGGTGAAATGCTTAAAATTTTAAAAGTCTGTAAGAACCAGACCTAAATTTTCCACTGTTGTAAGAAACAACAAGAGAGCTCCACACCATTATTTATTGTGTTGTACGGGGATGTGCTGGGTTCTGTTACTTGGTATTTAATCCAGAGGTGCATTCAGCTATGTATTAATAGTGAGCACTGAGCCATTAGAGCAGCAAAAGATAGGACAGAAATAAACTGTTGGCTGCAATTGCCCCTTTGAAAAAGAACAGGAATTTTGAGAGGGGAGAGAAGGAGTTTCCTTGGCCTCGGTGGAGTTTATTATTCTCTGGAAACAGGTAAACCAACCCTGGCTCAGGAAGATACTTTAGAATGGGAAATGTTTTGCCTTTGAAATGTACCAGATTACATGTCATTTCAAATAGTGTTCATGGCAAAGATACCCCTGGGACCACCTTACAAGAGCTTTATTTCTTGCCTGCAAATTAGTCAATTCAAAACACTTCTCCTCTCATGTCTGCCTTCAGCTCTTAATACCACACACGCCATTCGTAAAATAGCGGAGAAGAATGAAAAGACCCTGAATACAATGGTACAATTAAAAAAATAAAACAAAAGACTGTAAAAGCAAGAACAAGATGGGTTTCAGCAGACAAGGGGAAGAATGAAATTTTGGTGCATTTTTGGAGGCATTTCAATAAACCCTTTTTCTTCCGTTTCAGCAGGGGCTCATTGAAACAGCTATGTTTTCCAAGTGCAGGCAGACAGACAATAGCATCTAAATTATTTTTAAGAAAGCACTTATAGCACTAAGCACTCACTACTACTAAATCCATCTTAGAGGAGAAGGGTGGAGAAAGAAGAAAGGTCAACAAATGTATCAAGTTCTTTGTGTAATGCCTCACTGACATTTTCCAACTCCCTCAGCTGGCTTTTATTTTTTTATTTTTTATTTTTCAGAATCCTGGTAAAATGCAGTAAAGGATTTAAGGTTATCGTCTGTCTCTCTCTAACTTCTGACATCTCTTTATAACAAGAAAGAGTCACAGCCAACTGTAACAGGAGGGCAACACAATGAATCCTGGTAAGACAGGGAAGGGGGGAGGTTCAACTTTGCTGCCCCTTTGCCCCTATTTCTTCCTCACAGAACAGAAGTGCCATCTGTTACTAGTCCTAACATGCATGCATTTGATTTCCATTCAGTAATAACTATCACAGGAAAAAAGATTATCAAGTGATCTAAAGCACTATCAGCATTAGCAAATCTTCCCATCCAGTGTTTTGTTTGCACTTCCAAAGATCTTGCAGATGAAATGGATATGGGCAAGTGTCTTAATTGCCTAGAATTATTCTGTTCTCTGGTAGAGGACCATATGGTCAAGGTGTGGATCATGACCAGACTGAGGATATTTAGGTGCTTAGGTCAGAAAGAGAGTTAGGAAAATCAAACAAGAGGACTGATGTTTAGATTCTCCAGTCTGAATTCACTAAAGTCTTTATTACTTGGTGTTGTAATACATCATCATAATAACACAAAATCAAATCACAGCATGTTGTGTGAGGCTAGACAGTATTAAAGTATAAGCCCGTTTTAAAGCAATCTGTAAAAATGTTTCTTAGGCTTTAGTCAAATCTGTTGCATTCACAAGTAAAAATCCCAACACCACCAAACACCTTCCAGTCCAGCAAACTCAGTTTACGATTGTGTTAGTTTTGACTCGGGTAGATTTTCCAGGTTAATTTTTTTCATAGCAGCTAGTGTGGGGCTGTGTTCTGGATTTGTGTTGATAATTCAGAGATGTTTTAATTATTGCTGAGCAGTGCTCACACAGAGTCAAGGCCTTTTCTGCTCCTCACACCGTTCCACCAGTGAGGAGGCTGGGGGTGCACAAAAAGTTGAGAGGACAACAGCTGGGGCAGTTGACCCCAAGTGACCAAAGAGATATTCCCTGCCATATGGCATCATGCTCTGTGTATAAACTAGAGATGGAAGTTGGGTGGGGACTGACTGGGCATTGGTTTGGTCGTGGTGAGCAATTGTTTTTCATTTGCATCACTTTTTCTTGGGTATCATTTCTCTCTTTTTTTGGTATTATTATGGATCCCTCAGCTATGCCCAGTTTTTCCTGATGTCTTACAGTTGAAAGAAACGGGGTGCAGCAGCAGCTGTCTGTGAAGGAAAGGTGCCTACAGTGTGGTGTTTGCAAAGCAGGGCAACGATTAAACAATTGGTGCAGTGGGATTTCTCTGTCAGAGCCCTTCAGGTGTTTCGGTGCAATTTCCTCCTGCTGTCTATACCCAATTGTTTTAGCAGTCTCTTATTTCTTCAACTTCACATCTTTCCCCCCTTTGCTCTTGCTGCCTGTACACCTTGTTACTTGAAACACTTCTATGACCAGAAATTGGCCACCTTGTCAGATGCCAGCTTTCTTCCCAAAGGCTGGGGAATGACCTCAAACATGGGAGACGCGTGGCCAGTGCTATTTTAATGTAAATAAACTTGTAAAACGGTTCAAGAGGAAAAAGCCAAGAAAATGACTAGCAAGTAGCTTGTGCTTTAGACTAGCTTAATTTGCTCAAGTCAAATCTGAAGCTGATCTGTCTGGCAAACCTACTGATGTCTACATTGTCAAAATACATGAGACAACATTTCATTTCTCCAAATTTCCATTAATTTCATTGCCTTATTTTCTTTCTTTTCCTCCTACACCAGGATGACATTTTTGAAGTGTAGTTTTAAGAGCATAATTTGATCAAATGATCCAAGGGAACTCCCTATAGATATCCATGATTTAATGCTAGATCTGTTCTAAAGGTTAGCATGCCTGACAATGGCAATTGGTTTAACCCCAGTTAATTCTTAAATAATTAATATAATGTGTTTTTTCTGAGCAGAACTGTTACAAGAATCTTGCTTACACAGCTCAATCAGAAATGTATCAAACAAAGGCAAGGCCCAGCCATATGTGGTGGTGAGCATTCTGAGCATCCCAACCTCAACCAGAGCAGGTCTTTGTCACCTTGCTGAAGTCAGTCACTGCACGTGTCCTCATGCGAGATGTTTGTAGGTGACTTCCAGACGACCTTGAGGATACTGGGCAAGAATTCACTGGTTGGCTGATTTATGTTTCTGTATTGTAGATGTTCTGTGCTCTGAAAACAAATAGGGTCAGCATCTAAATCTGAATTTCTTTGTCTTTCCTTTCTCTTCTCCATTTGGAATTTTACTTTCTTTTATCAGATTAATATATTCATCCTAGTCCGGGTTCACATCCATGTAGGCTTTGGGCTCCTCTGCTCTGTACCCGTTTGTCACTCTTTTCAGAGGGAAGAAGGAAACTCCTGGTATGGGTGCAGAACTTAGAAGAGATCTGTGCCGAATAAGAGCGAGAACACAGCTGCACAAGACTCAGCATACTTCTCACAGACAAAACGCAGTGAAGGAAAAGATGACACTTTAAGCTAAATGAGAGATCATTATACAACACTCTTTCCATTCAGCTCATTCTAGGAGGAATATATACATGTGGCAGCAGCACTCAGGACATGAAGAGCTACTTTGAAAGCTGGTGCATTTCCCAGTGTTTGAGATGAAGATGGAAAGTAGAGAGTGAGAAAATTGGCTGTCCCTCCAGAGGTGCCCCCCAGCCACAGCAACGTTTGTGAAGCTGTCGTGCTTTTCTATCTTTAATGAGAAAGCAGCCTGCACTGGTTCAGAGCAAATGCAGTTTGTAGGAAGCATTTCAGACTGATGTTCTTCCCTGAGGAGGGAGTTTTCCGGGGGCCTGGCAGAGCCAGCTGGCAGCATGAACAGCTCAAGCTACAGTAAGGAGACCCAAGCAGAACTACACAAACTTTTCCATATTCCCTTGTACTGTGCTGAATTGGGAAGGCATGCAAGGCAAACGTGAAAATCTTAAGGCACAGGACTGCTCTGTGGGCTGCTGGGCCACACGTAGAGCTGTACGTACACAGAGTGGTAAATGGGAGCTCGTGCAGGGGTCGTGCTGTACTGGGAGAGCTAACTGGGCTGTCAAAGTAAACTTTACCTTTAAACAGACCGAAGTAAATGACAGTTGAGGATGTTAGACAGGCAGTTGGGTTCTTTGCACTCGGCCTCATGTTCTCAGAAGGTTTTGCTCACTGCACTGCCCTGTGAAATACAGCAGTAAAAGCCTGTGACCAGAGGGAAAGTGGTAAGCCAGTGGTAGCACTAGATTAAAACAGCAGCATGCAAACACACTGACCTCTTCCTGAGTGGTAACCTCAGGTGAGAGCTAATTCACCAGATTGATTTTATTCAATTTGTCCATGAGAAAATAGAGCACAGCAGCATTGACTGCAACTGGCCAAAAGTGCTTGTGGGCTTCAGTGATCTTTATAGTGCTTGTTTCACCTTCCAGGTCCTTAAAGATGCTGGTGATGTTATGATGTGCTGTTGTACTCAAAGTCTTCTATTTGGCAAAACTGTACTGGCAAAAGGCACAGAATATAAATTAACCTAAGAATTTATTGTTAGTCCAATTAATGTTTTAAACAGTCTAATAGTCAAAATTACTTAATGAATTCAGGAAGACCTCATTAAAAATAGAGTTAAAATTGCTACACTAAAAATTCCCTCTTCTCTGGTGTTGTGCTTACTCCTCCAGTACTCCTCTGGGTCTTAGGATTGATATTCCTCAAAAGGAATGGGGGAGTATTATGATAAGTTATCACCAGGATTAGTGTGATACTCATGGGAGAGGGATGTCTTCCTTCTCAGCCTGGTGTCTGCTTGGATTTAGTTTTATATGTTTTCTTAACACAATCATAGATATAATCTACCTATGACTAAATGGCTGATTTGTGTCAAATGTGTCTGCACTCTTCCCCACAGCTGACTCTAGAGTTGTAGGCAGTTCAGTTCACAATGAATAACCATTTGTTATTACCCTAAACTAGAGTTAAACAAATCTAGGCAAGAGTGCCTCACAGCTGGACAATTGCTATCACAGCTAAACCAAGTTAAAATCTACCTAGGCCCAGAAAAACCCAGAGCATTGCCAAGTCCCTACACTGTCATGTCAGTACAAACCTTGTTGCTTTTTACTAATAATGGCAAAATCACATTTATTGGGCTATAAAGTCACTTTGCATAGTCTGTGAAATGCAGAGCAAGGATTTGCAAACCCTGCTATGGCTGCAGAGTCATGAATGAGCAGCAGATCTTGGAAACATTCACACTTTCCTAACTTCTCTTGAATTAGAGTAATTCAAAGTCTGATTGACTTGTATTTCTTCATTGCCATCAGGAGGCCAGCTAACAAAAAGTATTTGATTTTCATCGCCAATATAATTTACCCAATCAGCAGGAATACTGTGATTATTAAACTGAGAGCTATAGTTTGTAGTGCTAAGTTAAAAATTCTTGTAGCTGCAGGAGACCATAGTGTAACCTGATAAAGGTATAGGATAATTAAGAAACCTGCTTGAATCTAAGATACAGCAGTCATACAGACACACAGACAAGCACTGTCAGGCAGCTTTTACATGAGGTAGTTCACAATAATTTCTGAAACTGGGTCTGTATACAAGCACAACTCGATCTCATATATATGATTAGAGATAGATTAGAAACAGAATGAGAGATGTCATAGTCACATCTGTTTAACTTTTGAGCTAAGTAATCATCTGAAGACTGGAAACTAATATCTTCACATCTCTATTAAATATTTCAATGCTATTTGTCGGCATTCTTCTGAAAAGACTCACTGAATATTCCATTTTCTTTGGCAGACTGTGTTCACAGATGCACATCTTTAATAACAGAAACACTTGTTATACATTTCCAAAATTATCTGATCAGCTTCCTACAAACAAGAACTTTTCCATCAACTTGACACATGACTACGTATTTTACATACATGCAGTTTTCACCATGTACAATATTCAAGATGCTTTAAAATACCTCCCATACAATTGTACGTAAATGTTACATTTATTTTAAAAATGTGATTTTTTCATGGCAAAAAAAAATACCCTGTTGATCCATCTTTTCTTTTATGTTTTATAAGCACTCAGAGTTTCAACTACACTTGTAAATATATGTATATTTTAATGTTACAAGTATGGATATTAATATCTAGGTGATCTGTTAAGTGCGGTTACTCTTAAGGAGAGGACATACAGACCTTGTCATCTGGAGATGAGAGAGCCACAGCCTTCCAGGGATCCTCTACCAGTATTTCACCACCCTCATGGTAAATAATTTTTCCTAATCACTGGTCGGAATTTCTCTTGGTCTGACTTCTGCAGGTTGTCTCTTTCCTGTCCTTGCGCACATCTAAGAAAAACCTCTCTCTGTCTTCTTTGTAGCCTCTTGTGAAGTATTTCCAGATAGCAGTAGGTTCCTCCTGCCCTCTTGGCCTTTTCAAGGCTGAAGAACTACAGTGCCCTTGGCCTTGTCACAGTTTCCTGCTATAGCCTCCACTGGAGTAGTGCCAGCAGGTTAATGTCTTTCTTGTACCGTAGGAGATGCAGTAATTCAATTAAAATTTTTCATTTATAGCATCTTTTTTTTGTTCATACACTTACTGATAGTGTAACACCCTTTATGTCTTCTACAGCTGTACCTTCTTTTTGAGTTTTGTCCTGTTTGGTTTAGTTGGATGTGCTTCTACTTCGGCTTTCAGTTTTGTTCCTCTGAAGCCCAAATTTCTCATTGCACATCCCTTGCCACTAACTAGACAATGCATGTTATAGGCTTTCCAAGTGACACCCCCCCCCCCCCCTTTTTTTTTTTTCTTCTCTATCCTGTTTGCAAAATCTTGTTTTCCTTCCTGGATACATCTGCAAGAAGCTGGAACCCAAGGGTGTGGTCCCCTCTGAAGAGCTGGTTAACACACTGCCCTTGGACCAACAAAGTTTAGGACAGAGAATACCTAGAGGAGAGGATTCAGGATTTTAAAATGACAAGAGTAGGAAAGCTCTTCTGAGTTTGACGCTGTAAAATTTCTGACAGCACTTGGCTCTGCCGTGCTGCTGTATGGAGTGCTTCTGAGTTTCATCTGCAAGTCACTGAGAACAGAGGATACTCAGGACTTAGCAGAAATTATTCTCCCTTTTGAAGGATCAAGCTCTTGAAGAACCCCCATTGTTAGGAATATGACCTCTTCAGGTACTTAAAATTACTTAATTAGCATTATAAACATTAGAAAGAACAGGATCATTCTAGCAAAGGTAACAGAGCTGTAATTGCAGGCGGTACAGAATTTAGTACAGAAGATGGGTGTTTCCAGTATTGATTTTAAAGTGTTTTAAAAGGCTTTATAAAGAAGGGAAGCAAGCAAGCAATCAGGTAGTGGGTTTTTCCCCTCTATGTTTTTGTGAACTAAGATTAGAGGGAACACGTAACAAGCATCTTGCTATTAAATTTGCCCATGACAAATAGTGCAGCTGCATGTAGTGTGCAAGAACATCTGTAGAATCATGACACATGCAGAATTCCCCCACACTGAGAGCGTGACACTATACTAAAAACAATTCAGTTGTAGAAGCAATATAAATACATTTTATATAATCTTTCTCCACCTTCTCCTCCCCCTTATCTTTTGAATCATGTTAACTACAGGATTCTGTCACTTCTTCACAGAATCAGTAAAAAAGTATAAAAGTGACAAAGCATTTCAGAATTATCCTCTTCTTTCATTAGCAGCATTTCTTATCTGAAGAAACAAAAAAGAAAGAATAACCAGTGACAGAAATACACTAGACAAACAGAGCTTACTCCAAATGGAACTTGACATGGTTTGCAGATGCAATTTAACTCTTGAGAAATCAAAGAGTGATTTTCTGTGTCAGCATCTTGTGTGGTTGTTCAGTTCAAAGTGAGCAGTCAGATTGCTGCCAGTCTTTACTTCACCCATGTAAATGACAGCACAAAGTACTGTGATACGTGATATCACAAAGTGCTATGGAAAAATATGTCTAAAATCTATAGATTTCTAAAGTAAGGGGAATCTCCTTGCCTGGGATTTTTTAAGTTCCCACAAGTTTACCGTTCAAATGCAGCTATGGTAGAACTTGGTGGATGACCCTTCAAGCTCCACATGGTCATAAAGAAGGACTGTGCCTTTTTCAAAATCCTTGAAGGCTTTTCCCAAAAATTGTTTTAACAATATTTGTTTCCCTCTTCTAAATATTCTATTATTTGCTCTCTGAAATAGTTTCTCGGCAATCTTTAGATTTTAAAAGTAAGAAATCTTGTAGTTGCAATGCAAACACTGATTTTTGTAATGTCTGAGGTTGTCTAAAGACTATGTGATGATAATACCATGACAAGGCAAACACACGCATGTTATGAACATCTGGATCATCATCAACTCATTTCTTCGAAACATCTTACTTTCAGTCATGAGGACAGCTCAGGCCTGATAACTGTGAAGCTCCAAGGTAATTTTCAGATTTTTTATGCAGACTGCAAGGCAAGCATAAAGCTACAAGAGCTAGCTGTCTTGGTCATAATTTTCAGCTCCTTGCCCATTAAATTCCTGCAACCCAACTGCAAAAATGCTATGCTTATGACATATTCCCATAAGGATTTTATTGATATCATACATTTTTAGTTTACTTGCTGATACTCTTTGGTCAAGTCCTTTGAACTCTCGCTTCATGCACCACCTGAAAAAACCTTGTTTTCCTATTTCAGAGAAACATAGTGTCCATAAATGAGAAGTGTTTTAAAGCACTCTGATGACTGGAAAGTATGCAAGTACAACTGATATCACCTGACGACATTTGATTACTAGTAAGGGTATATTTATCTCTTAATTAAATTAGATATGATTCCTCATTTAATAATACAGTGATTTTTAACATCCACTTCCTGGTTTACATGTCCAGTAAGTTCTTGCACAAGGTACCTAGTCACGTGCATCAGCATAGCAGAAAGGAACAGCGTACATCCTGCAGAGCTGGAAAATGCTTTTATTAACTTTTCAGTATCTGCAACTTTCTCATGGAGAGGGGCACATCCGGTGGCCAGATGGAACTGCAGTCGGCTGTGGCCACTCCAAGCTAGAAATTAGTGTCTGAGCATCCTGCTCACTAATCCTTCCACTGCAGTGCCTGTGTTCTGGTTGGTCTCTTGGGTAAGTGTTTCAACAGCTCCTTGTAGTCTTGGGCTCCAGTTAATAATATAAACAGTGGCACGATTTTTAACAAGTTAGCACTATAAGGAGTTGTGGAAAAATGTACCAGGGAAAGCTACATTTGTATGATATGTAAAATGGAGCCCTAGAATTCCCCTCTTGCAGACTTTACTTTAAATAAATTAAAGAATTTTGTGGTGATTTTAGAAGTTTTATTTTATTTTCCTCATGATAAAGATGCAGTTATTCTTGGAGGGAAAACACACACGTGGATATACTCATTGTGGATAAGTGAATTGAAAAATAAAGATTATGAAATAAATACGCTTAGTTTGGTTTAGATCCAGAGGAGCAAAATTCAGCATCAAAATGATTAATATTATAGCTGATCTAATTCTTTTAGTTGTTTTTGTTTGCTTGTATTTTTGCTGCTGTGTCTTGTTGTTTACAGCTTTTCAGCCAGAAGAATATCCCGAAGCAAATTACTGTCAGAAGCCAAAAAAAGTATCCATAATTCATCCTAAAGCACTGTCCACTTAATTTTAAAGTAATTTTTCTCCTTTATGAGTCCAGGCTGAAGTGATAAATTTGCAAATCCATAAATCAAACCATAGGAAATAAAGGAAATACATACCTCTGTTTAAAATACTCTGTTTTCCTAAAACGTCATTGTAAGCATAATTTTTATTGATTAAAACTTCAATTACTAGAAAGAGAAGAAAGAAACAAAATTGTGAACTGTATTCTGTACAACTGTACACATCTGTGTTGTGACTCCAGAGCCATCTCCTGGGCTATAGAGAAGTTTTTCTAGATTTATAGTAGTAGAAAGTAATTTAGATTGTGTATTCCTCTGAGCACAGTGAGGAGCACGTGTGTGTTTGTGAATTAGGGTGAGCCTGTTGAGGCCTGAGGCTGTAAAAGGCACACTGTCCCATGAGGTCTCCTGCATTTGCAAGTGCTGTTCTGGGGCCCTGTGCAGGTGTGCAGACACTCACAAAATGTCCTCAGTCTCCAAATGGTTCCAAACTGACCTCACACATCTCGAGTAACAGTGAAGCTGATTCAAGTTCTTTAGCTGTAAGAGATACATTAGAGAGCAGGTGTGGAAGCCTTTTGTGGAGAATCACTGAAAATCTGGTGAAAGTCGTGTCCCCGAGTGCAAGAACAGCAGCCTGGCAGTGAGTGTGAGCATGGTTTTTTTTGTGCTCTTCTGCACACTGGGGGAAATCATGCAGAATTCCTGCTCCCAGGACTCAGTTTATCGCCACAGAAGGAGCAGAGCCCTAGTGTGTGTTCCAGCTCAGAACTACCACCAGCAGCTACTGAATAGCAGCCACATTCTGAATCTCAACACACCATGAAAATCCTCCTTTAATCAAATACTCCCGGGGGAGCAAGAAATTCAAGATGCACTTCCAGCCTGGGCTGATGCACACCACTAGGTCAGTACTTGGCATAAAGAGCTTTTTGCTTGTCGATGTGGTGTGGGGGTCAGGGGACACGACAAGCAAAACCAACAGGCAGCACATGAGGTAACCTGAGAACATGAGGGCAGCAAGAAAGAAGAGGCAAAGGTACAGGACTGAGTGGGGCACTGTGGTGGCTGGATTCGAAAGCATTTTGCTTCTCAGCTTGAACTGTTTAATTAGGGAATTTCACAGTAATTTTGACTAAGCTTAACGAGTAACAAATTCAGTGCTCAGGCTCACTAAATTCTTTCTTGCAGTCTAAATAAGCTGCAAAGCTCAGAGCTGGAGGAATTCAGTGCCTTAACAGCACTTTCTCTCCAGCCTGCGCTGTAGGTAAGTGCTGTCCTACAGCAACCTTTTTGGGGTCAAGTGATTTAGAGAGCTTAGACAAGGTTGGGGTTCAGGATCCCTATAGTCAGGCACAATCCTGAGTAGCAGAGGCTGTGAGGAAATATTTTCTGACATTTACTAGAGGGGCAGGGGAGGGAAGGGAGGACTCAGCTCTAGGAGAGATAGTAGGTACAGCTAAACTAGAAGGAGGGGAAGGGCTCAGGAATATAATGAGGAGGTGGGGGAAATTACACTGGAATAAAAGGGTGAGTATATGAGATACACACTCATCCTGGCCTTCCTCTGTTCAAAGCACTCCCTCCAAGGATGGGTACAAGACTTGAATAGAGGGGATGGATGTCAAAATATTTCCATAAGGAATACAGTGCAATAAATCAGAGAAAAAGGGCAGAATGGAGGCAAGGAGCAAATTGTAGGAGAATTATTTTAGTTCTAAGTGAATGATTATGTCTCCTGAGTGATTACACATCAGGATGGTGCTATGTTGGGGAAGATTGTTCAGCTAGATAGGAAGGAGTACTCAAATTACAGTCATTGAACTGTGGTACATGCAAGGGTGCAAATAAGAAAAACAGACAAGTAAAAATCCATCTGGAGTCAATGTGTCTTGGGCACTGCAATCCTTGGGAGTTAATGTAACTATCATACAGGTGTAGGAAGAGTTTTCAGGGGAAGCTACTTCAAATACTTGTAGAACATAATCAGAGAGAGAGCTGACTATTAAAAATACTCTGAATGTAACTTGCAAGTGCTGGGTTAAGTACAAGAGCAATAATTTCTTCCAAGTTTCTGCCAGAACAGGACCACCAGCAAGAAACACCTGCAGTATGACACACACCTATAGAGTCATCCCAGTGTGGGGCTGGTGAAGGACAAGAGATACAATGCCAGTTTTGGTATCCCATTCATTATCCTGCGATGAATGGAAAGTAGGAAAGGGCTTGAGCAGCGTTGTTGTGGTTGCTGGGGCATTAACACCTTGGGCAATATCAGGCATTCAGAAGAAAGAGAGTTGCCATGTTTCCTTTATAGCTCTGCGTCAGTTTTTACTCTCACTAGCACTTGTCCCTTTTTGACTCAAATAGATAATTTACATATTTGAAACAAATGGGACTTTTATCCAGTTGTTCCCCAGTGCTGAGGTTTGATCTTATGCCAGTGCTGACTGTAAATATAAGACCAGGGGCTTTTTATGTGGCCATAGTATTGCCAGGCACTGCTGTCACTTTTCTATTTAGAAATTGTTGTAGTATCCATCCACTTACTGACCAGATCAAGACCTTTTGTTCCTGGAATAGGAACCTGGAATAATAAAGGTTAAGTTTTAAATTTCTACTTACAGAAGTTAGTATGTCTCAGAATTCACTCGGTTTTTTTGTAAAAAAAAAAAGCAGCAGTACTGGGGAAAAATTTATTTGTCCTTACTTCACCCAAAAGTCAAGGGATAAAAAAAGATGAGGATTCCTGCACTGAATCCAACAGTCCTTATTTGGCCTCCAAGAGGTTACTGGGAACTTAGTACTGGGGAATTTCTGAACTCATCTTTGTTCCATGTGGAGCAAGGTCAGCAATTACTATGCAAAACATTGCCAGTTATTCTTTCAGATGTTTAAAATTACAGTTATATTGCTTTATTTATATGCTTGTATTTTATTTCCAGGTCTTTTATGAGAACACGGAGCTGCATGTCACAGCACCTCTTTTCCATGGGTTAAGGGAGACTGTTCCAACATTCCCAGCTTCTGCTGCTCAGGTACCTTCTGCTGAAGCAATCCTTTGGTACTGTGGAGGACCAGTCACACAGTGATGGTTGGATTATGTGCCACCTGTTATGTCCACAAGTATATGAGAATATAGCACGGAAAAGAGAATAACAAAGCTTTAGGGGTTTGCTGTCCCTAACAGTCAGTGTAGTAATTTGGAACAAACTGCAAAAACCCTGAGTTACTTTCCTCAGCAGTTCAGTGTTCAGGGAGACCCAGAGCACAGGGATGGTTGCTGCCCTTCCCCAGATGCCATTCCCCCCTTCCCCAGACTGGCTTTCTGGCCAAAGTTAATGATTCATAAGATTCTTCACTGATTTCACTGTGAGCTTCCACATTTGCATAAGTAAAAGCTGCTGCAGCTTCTGCAGGGAGATTCTTAGTGAAATTGCAGCACAAAACATTGATATTATGTAATTATGGTAGTTCATCTTAACTTAAATGAAATTGTTACTTTAAACTTGCTCTAAGTGGCTCACAATGTAACTTTTGTATGACACACCTACAAAACAAATGAGTTAATCACAATATATGTCATTTTTAATTTTTCTCTTTCATTTTTCTTTCAGTCATTCTCTCTTTGTAATTAGCATGAAGACTACCCTTCAGTCAAAACTAGCCACCTGGAAAGTTTCAGCTTGTAATATGCAGCTTTTTTTGTGAATTATGAATGTGCAAAAAAGAGACCTTTCTCCTTACACCCACTTCCTTGCATAATTCAAATATGAATGAATGAAATTTATTCAGGCTTGCCAAAAAAAATCATATTTCAGCTGATAACAAGCATGAAAAATTTCAGATGAAAGGGTTTTTTTTTAAAAAAAGAATATTCTGAGCATGGGAGAACAGCAGGTTAAGACAGAAGTCTCAGTGCAGCCTTGACTATAACAATTGCTATCAAGCAAATACTATATCCAAGCACTAAATCTTGCTTTGTGCTGCCCTGGTGCACAGTAGCAGGGACAGAGTAGAATAATAAAAGCTGGTCCCCTCACGCAAACAGCAGGGCACAGCACTTGACAGAATACAAGAAGAAGGTGAGCCTGCCTACTGTTCTGGCTTGCTAACCATATTCCCAGGGTCTGGGGGTTAGTTGTTGGCTCTAGCTCCAGTCAGATAGCAAAAGGTACTTCAAACACCAGCAAAGGGAATGTTTTGGCCCTTTCCAGAAGAACATTTTACCAATTCCTTGCCTCCAAATACACTGTTCTAGTAAATAAAGTATTTGAAGGAATTCGTATAAGCAACATGATGGTTTAACAGGTCAAAAAGGGAACGTAATCAGTGCCAGGCTTTTTTTTTTTGATTAACTGTGTATTTTAAAATATATATATCTGTGAAGAAGGTATTATCTGCGCAAAGCGGAACGAGATTTGGGCTCATGCCATTACCACTTTGAAAATAAGCTATCACAGTGAGGAAAAGTTACCATCTGGAACATTTCTGCATCATATTTTCTCTTGTTCCTAATCAAGCTTTGGTGATAAGTCCAGCTCTCCTTTTCTACTCAGAAAACAGGATTAAAACTCCCATTCATTTACTATGGGTTTATTAAAAAAATACACAGTACAGTGGCTAAACAGTAGTGAATGCTAAATTATTACCTTGCAGATTCACAGATCCACATCAATTAGAGGATCAACCGAGAGGATTTGCAAGTGGACATAAAAAATTCCCTTCCAGTCTGACGTGAGTTGACTGTTGCAAGTTGAGCTTGGCAGCAAGTGACCAAAATTGAGTTGTCAGCATCCTCCTGCATAGTGGAAGAAGTTGTTGCTTTCTTGTGCAGATGCAAGAGTTTCTGTGGGAAAACAGAACATAATCACGGTGCTGAATGTCTCTGTGGATTGGTAATGTCTCTAATACATAGATCACTTGTGCAAATTCAGTCCCAGCTGGATGGGAAATTATTGAAAATGGTTGTTGTTTGATTGATATAAAATGAGTTGTCAGCTTGATTCAATGCCTTCAGGGCAGATGTCCACAGCATTATTGGCACCTGTCAGAAGCAAAGAATTCCTTGGTACAGAGTAACAACTACTCATGCAACCACCCAAAACAGTCCTTGTGTGCCAGGGCTCAGAGAAAAAGGCAGAAAAAAAAAATTTTTACTTCTGGCCAGGATCTTTTATGCCATAAAGTCAATAAGAGATTTGACATGACACTTGGTGCAAGCTTTACCCTGGGATCCTGGCTAGACACTATCAGCTCTTCTGCTGTTTGGTCAACACTTTCCCTAAGAATTATAAGAAAACTCACACATTTGGTTACTTATTATTATTGTCATGGTAAAGGTGTATTTATAAAGACCAGTTAATAAAGAAATTTTTGCATGTTTGCTTATAAAAAATGCTGTGAATAGTTTTATTTTTTTATTTCTTGAGAAATTCTCCTTACAACAATACAACTAGAGAAATATGAGAGTGTCTTCTCAGCAAAAAATAAGACAAAGAAACAGCTAGGACTGACACTACAGCAGTGTCAGTATTACCCTGTTTGCTAATAGTAAACAGTGACCTATTGTTTACCACAGAGCAGATTAAAACGGATTTTTTCCTGTAAGTCACTAAATAGCTGTCATATGGTTATTACTGTCTTTGACCAAGTATGGTACAGCTAACAACAGGAATGAATTCTATTTCCCATCACCAATCTGTCGAGCTGGCTACCTTCGTCATGGGGCTGGTGCCTTGGGAGGTACTAGCTGAAGGACTTTCCATTAAAACTCATTTTACTGTCTTCATCTAGCGCATGGCTCAACTTTCCTTCTCTCCTTTCATCTCTGTTTCCTCCTTTAGATTATTTTTCATTATGCCTCCCCCCCCAGCATACCCACACTTTGCCTTTCATCTCTGTACGTATGCTATTCCAGCACTTGTCAGGCCCAGCAGGAGGCACATGGGAGAACCAAACAATATGATATGTTAGGTGGAAGAAAATATTGGAACAATCATTTATTGTCACACTTTAAAGAGGTCTGCTATGTTATTTATTTTATTATTCTGTATTAGGTACATGGTTTAGTTTTACAGGCATTATTAATCACTAAAATACATTACACTTTCAGCCAGGATGTTAACGTTTTAAATGCATTCATCTTGCTTCTTTAAACAGAAACAATGGGCCTTCTGCACTGCCCTCCCTCCCCTTTAGTCAATAAATCCTTTCTATTGATTCAGGAAATAACTCTTAAACACTGTTTTATATTTTAAGTTCCACTAGCCACACTCAGCCATATAATTTTGCTTAATAACAAATGGATCTTCTATTTTTGCTGTTTACTATGTGTTTGGTTATCAAATTCAGCTTGAAAGTATTGGGTAGAAGAGGACAAAACCTATAATGGCAATGAGCTACCACAAGAGATTTCCTAAATGAATGTTGCAATAAAATAAAGTATCTGTAAAAAGTGTATGAGTGTGTGCGTATAAAAAGCAGTTTCATCAGTAGATGAATGATAAAGGAAAAATCCATCAGTGAGTATGGATTCCCTTGAGCCAGCCTGGATCAACAGACAATATGGATTTTTGATAATTCATGGCTTTGCCATTATTTATTCTCTCCTGAAATACCCATTGCAAATCTCAGAAAGATAATTAGAGAATTATCATATTGCTTAACTAAGTAGTGCAAATTGTATTAGATTCTGTGTATCCCAACCCTGGGCACAATCATTAGTGTTGTTTAATTGTTACAAATATAGTCATTGCATTTTAATAAATTGCCTTCATTGTCAATATCCACAACTGACTACTTCTCTTAATGCTCGTGGATACGTTAGTTACCAGGTAATCTTACGGTTAATATATACCACAATGAAGCAAAAATATAAGAAAATGCAAAGGTCAAAACCATGTTTCTATTATGAAAAAAATGAATGATAATGACATAATTTTTTCAGCTCATCAGGTTCTTTGCTAAGTGCCTCTGTTATTGCCAGATCAGTAGTGTATAACAAAGAAGTGCTTTCTGTAGGCTGCTTCATTAGCCTGCCCTGTAGGACCTCACCTCAGACCTTTCACTAATCTGTTGGCCAGCTCAATAGCCTTGTTAGTTCTATTCACTTCTTCCTGGCAGCGGATTTTCTCAGCTGTAGCTCTCTCAAAGGCAGTGGTTAAGGCAGCCAGGATTGTGTCTAGTTCCTTCAAATAAAAACAGTAACAAACAACTTTGGACATTGTAAGAACACATAAAAATATTTCTGCTATCCCATTTTATATTGCTGGAAGTTAGATTACACAGTGAAAGAAAGGTGTAAACATTAACTGCGCTCAGAATTTTGTTTAGGTTGTGGTCCAAAGGTGGATTCAGGAAAACCTGGGGAAAATGGGGCCAGTGTTCTGATTTTCCCCAGTTGTTAAGAACAGCCTTCAAAATGAAATTACAAACCTGATCTTATATCAGTGAAAAAGGAATGTCCCCTTCTCCCTGAGGATTCTGAAATGAAATGAAATATATTTTTTATTACAACTGTATATCCTCTATAGGAGATCCAAAACTTGAAAAGACAGCTGTTTGGAAACTAAAGAAAACAGAAGGGTTTAAAGATGATAGATAAAATACTTGAAAACGCACGAGTCTGTGTCCTTTGCTGACTTTCAGTTAGATTATGTTTCCCAGTGCACAAACTGTTCTGAAAACAGCCTGAAATCCCCAGCCACCTTAGATTTGGGAGCAAGCAGCTCAGTGTCTGGTACATCAAAGCATTTAAGCACACAAACAGTCCCACTAGGTCAAAGCCTTGGTTATTCCCCAAGGGAGGAGTGGAAGATAATTCAGCATGGATGACTGAGCACGAAGACAAGGCAAGAACGACATGCAACTCCAGAGAGTCACAGGCAGAGCACCCAAATGACTCTGAGTGCAGAGGATGAACTGGCTGGGGAGCTGATAAAGGAAAGGTCAGAAGGGTGCTGTAAGGCCCCAGCACAGCGAGGCACTCCAGAGCTGGTGTCACTGGGTGCACGTGAACAGAGCCACTGGCTGGAGCTGGGGCCATGCGGGCAGCCAGAGAAACGATTCCCTCCAGCAGCAAATATGTATTCCCTTCAGCCTGGCAAACGGGCATCCATGCAGCTCTACTGAACTCCCTGGTATTCCCCAGGGGAAGTCAGAGCTGAGCATGGCACCTGGGAGAGGGCTGTACTTTATCCCAGCTGTGCTCTGTGCACCTTGGGGAAGGCCAAGGGGTGCCCCTGGGAATCTCCCTAGAGAAATGCTGAATAAGTGCCTCGAGTCTTCCTGCCTTGAGGACACCATGAGGTGGAACCTGTGTGAATTACAGGACATTAAAAAGACAGATAGCTGTTTTATTGGGAAAGTTCAGAGAAATTTGGAGTAAATTACAGCACAGGCATTTCTAAATGGGACCAAAAGACACCCTTTAAAGAAGGGCCCAGCAGTTTTGCAGCACCCACGCTGAGCAGCCTAAAGGGGCTCAGGAGTGGGCAGAGTGGGGACAGGTCACCTCCTGCTGCCGTGTGCCCCCATGCGAGGAGGGGGGCAGTGCCTGTGTTAGAAACGTGTCCTGGTGGCCAGGCTGAAGCACGATGACCGAATCCTGTCTCTCCTTCCTGCACTGGGAAGATCCAGGCACTGACTGAGAACTCACCATGCATGAAGAAAAGCACCTGCTGTGGTTCCAAGGCACACTATGTGGCTGCAGAAGCTGGGGATGTGATCCCATCATTTACCTGAAACTTAAAAATGTTAGTGAGTGATAAATTATACTGACAAATACCTTTGCCAGTATTACAATGAATCATGTAGGAAACACCTCTGAAAGAAGAGGGTATTACAGATAATTGAATTAGAAAGGCTTCTAAAATGACCAAAAAAAGTATTTTTTAATACATCCAGTGGTCCTGACACTAAAGTTCATATCTTTGAGCCTATCAGGATTCCAGCTTTTCCCAAGATTTCTGTCTTCCACTGCAGTGCACTCCTACAAAGCTTGTTGCTTGATATGTATATACATTGCCTAAACAGAAATGAAGGATGCCAAATGGGTAGCAGTAGGTCTGTCTGCAGGTGAGATCAAGGACCAGCACTTAGGCACTGAAGCTAAGGGGATGCAGAGAGAAAAAAAGTGGAAAAGCTACCTGCTGTTCTGAACATGGATGCTGCAGTGTTCATGGTGGGGAGCAGAACTTGCTTGAAGCTTTTTTTTAGAGGTCGTTCAGGAATTCGGAAGGATTTTTTACTGCAGTTTTGGCTCGACTGAGCCAGGCTGAAACACACTGTATGATTCTCTGCCCTCAGACCATTCAGTGTTTGGCAAACCTATAGCTGAAAGAAAAAAAGTAAAAGGAGGTATTGGAAGCAAAAATTTGAGTGGAAGACAGAGACATAAAAAACCACATTTGTGTATTTATAGGTATGTATGTCTGTCTGTGTGTGTGTATATGTATGTATACTTTTATGGTTGAACAATAGAATAACAATTCCCGTTCATGAAGGTCAAACCCAGAACGTGTGAAAGATGCCAGAGGCAGTGAAAGTGCTGGCAGGAGCCATAAGGGGAGCTGGAAGTTGCCAGCTCCTCCATGAATTTTTTCAAGGTTTTATCATATGAAACACTGTGTGCCAGGAAAAGTGTGTAGCAGATCACTGTTGGGTACCACTTCCCTCTCATGCTTTTCTAGCTCATTTGCAATATGAGCACCCCTTCTCAGTACCTTTACTCAGCTGGCAAGTTATCTGTGATGTGGAACTGATTTGGGCAAGGACAGAGAGGCCAAACTGCAGGTGAAGAGTGGAACTGCACAGAATTACTTCCTATTCAAATGGAAGCCTAGAACAATCAGGCCCTTAATGTGTTACAATTCATTTGACTATCCACATTTTTGACTTTCTGTAAATAATGTGCTAAATGGATAAAAGAATATACCATTTTTCCTTCTTTCCTCTGAGTTACTGATAACAAGACAAGTTCCTTCCCTTACAGTTTGTGCATATAAATGTGATTAATTTAAAAAAAAAAAAAAGGTGCCAAAATCTCTTTATCTTTCTCTCTTTTTTTTTTTTTAAAGCATTGCCCTTTTCAAAACAAGGGGAAATTCAGTATAGTTTCAGTGCCACAGTGATCAAACAGTGTCACATCACTATGGCAATTGCTGCCCAGGCCAGGAATACAGATCAGCTTTAATTGTGCAACGCCTTATTGCTGGTGCATGTCAATCAGAACCTATGAATTGAGAAAAATTTGCTCTGTTCATTCTGTTAAATGATGTATCCAATTAAACCTGTTAGAATTCATGATCTTCAGTCAAGGTTAAATGAAAGTAGTTACTCCTGTCAGCTAGGTGATTAAATGCTGCCTACATCAGGCACATTTATGTGCAAAATTAAAATTTTGGTATAAAGCATGAATCTTTATGCATGCCAGTTAATTATCTTGCAGTTCTTCCATTTATTAAATGCCCACTGCATTTCTTCTTAATCATCAGCTTCCTTTCAAAACTTATTTCATACACTACATTATACCAAATTTCAATGTTTAAAATGAAACGCTTTCTCAATGAAAACTTCCTCTTTTCAAGGGTTTGGCTGTTGCTATGTTACTAAAGATGGCCATTAACAGTTTTTGAGTCATTATGCAGAAGGTCTATTGGTGTTGTTTTGCTCGATTCTGAGAGAGCGTTATAGGAATCCCTCGAGTTGCTGCTGCTGTGGGGCAGTTCCTCCTCCCCAGAGCTGAGTCCTGCTGCCCATCAGCCAACTTCAGGCAGCAGTGAGGTTGCACGGCCGTGCCTCTGCCGGCTCGCACGGGCCGGGCAGGGCAGCGCAGCACCGGGGGCTGTGCCCCGCCGGGCTCCCGCTGTCCGCAGCACCGGGGCCAGCGAGGGGCTGCCAGCAAGTCCGGGCTGCACCTGCAAGTACCTCAAACACCACAGCCTCCAGGCGGGGCACCACTGCTGCCCTGTGCCAAGGGCTCACAGGGCTGGCCCCTTCCCCTGCCAGCCTCCAGAGCTGTCTCAGAATTCCCTTTGGCTTGGCAATCTAATGCGTCCTGTTTGCCCCAGGCAGCTCCCATATTGCAATATCATATTTTAATTAGAAGAAAAATTATGTGTTGCATGCTTGAATTAAATTAAATTGCATATTTATATTTATAAGACACAGTATTGGCAGGATTTAAATGCTATATGAATTGAAGAACCAGAATACAGGTGTATTATAGTGATTCGTAGCTGAAACATTTGCTAGAAATGCACACAAAGCAGAGCAGTACCAAATGCTAATTTAATACCCTAAGACAACACTCTGTGCTCTTGCAAGCACAATTTCCCATATTCCATGTGAGCATTTATCCCCTTTCATTATGAAAAGGTATTAAGAACCTTTGTTACAAACAAGCAACATAAAAAATATGTCATACTACTTCACAACTACTAATGAATAATATCATTTAAAACAGACTGGGAAATAAACTAGTATAACACATTCTACTCTACTAGTACTATAAATATTCGCAAGGTTGTTATTAAAGATAAATGCACACAGTAATTTTCTACTTGTAGGTTTTACAGGTATAATTTTGAATCATACAATATTTTTTAAAACACATCACAAGGATGGAAACCAACAAAAAGACTGACTGGCAGTGATTCCTTGTGATCAATAGCTGACGTCTTCATCTATCTTTGAGGGCCCACATAAATTATTTCGTAGCAGTGTGAACCTTCAAGAGGAGTGATGTGATTAACTTGTTCAGGGTCACAATGGGGAGCACTGATCACAAGGATTTTACACCTGTGGCATCGCTGTTCTGCGGCCACATTTGCAGGATACGTTCTGCAGGTGCCAGCGGCTGCCCTGAGCCGCTGCCAGGGGCAAGGGGGCTTTGGACAGGTCAGCCTCAGCTTCATATTCCTGAGGGGCAGCTCATTTTCTCTTCACTGAGATTCAAAGCTGAGAACTCTGTTTCACAGCAGGTGAAGGTATGAATGTCACACACAGCTCCGTGCCCAGCCTGAGAGCCTTCCTGGGAAACCCTGGTGCAATTGCAGCAGTGGTTGCTCCAACCTGCCCTTCCCAGACCACAATAGCCTCCACTCCAGGCCTTGGAAAGCAGACAAAAAGACCCCTCCTCTGCTGCTCCCCTAGAGCTACAAATAATGGACTTCTCTTTCCTGGCAGCTGCAGAGAAAACCACAGATATTTTTTCCTGTTTTGTTCAGCAAATATAAGCTGTAAGTTAAAGCCCAATATCTTTAGATACCTCAACAAAAGAGGAAAAAAGGGAATCCACAATTAAAGAGAATAATTCCTCGGGGGCTCTGGCAGGAGGTGGCGATGCGCCAGGGAAGGTAGCTGGAGAATAAGCCTCTTTGCAGGATTCTGGGATGTCTATTGCTGAACTGCTTCAACTCACTTGAACAATCTAGAACTCATATTTAATTCTTCTTCTTTCTCTACAGTTCTTACTTTCACCCCAGTCCTCCAAAATCAGATATCATAAACTGTGAACCCCAGGCCCAATGTGCCTTAATGTTACCCCATGAAACAATACTGGCAGGACAATTTATTTCTGCTCAAAACAATTTCCCCGTCCTAAAATTGTGATTGTTAGGTTAGCATCCCATTGAGATGAGAAAAGGAAAGAGCTGCACTTTCAGGTTGTGCCTAAAATTTTAAGGAAGGCAAGCTGCACCGATTTATCCTTGGCATACTGTTTTATACCCATAAGAACAAAAAACTTCTTTTTAATGGCAGATTAAATTGTGCAGAAACAGACTGACACTGAGAAGGCAAACACTTCAGTCCACTTAAACAGGCTGAGTCTCACATCAAAGGCTGCTTGGCCACAAAAATATAAGTGTGTACACACACACTCTTAGTTTATTTGATTTCATAAGCAACTTTATATTTGAAACATATAAAAAGGTATAAAAAAATAAAATTGGCATGGAATTATATATTTTTAGTAGATAGATTTTCAAAGAATTTGTGATTTAGATGATATTCATTTTCAGGAAACTTGCTTAGAAAGTAATTAAATGTATTTTACCCATTAATTCTCTCTTTTTTGTTGTTTTGCATTATGCTACTGAAACAAAACTAAAAACTAGGGAATGGAAGGATTTTTTTTTTTTTAACTGACTGTTATAAATGAATAGAGCAAGGGATGTTAATGTTTGTCATTTTCCTTATCTGTACACATGAATATGTTATATGCTCATTTCCATTGCAAATGGAACAACAGAATGATCATTGCAAACTGAAATATACTGTACATTTCATTTCTTAATTTCTTTGAAAATACCACTGACAAAAATAATCAATTGCTAGTATTCTTGTTCTAAAGCTGTGCATCTCAAAGAAAATTGAAGGAATTAATGGTGTCCATCTGGAATAAAGCATGCAGTGTGTTCTGGAGGGTCATTATTATTCACTGCTGAAACAAAGTCAGCCCATGGAGCCCTGAAGCATGACTGGGCAATTGTGCAAGGCACTGTACAAACATGTAGTGATCCTGTTCCTTGCACACCTCTCCTGCACCTTGCTCACATTTAATGAAACAAAAAGAAGGCAGAGAGGAGACTCTTTATCATAGCTACATTAGCAAGGAAATACTGGAGAAGGAAAAGAACTATTTGAGGTAAAGAATAAGCTTGTCACGAGAACAAACCTGAATAGAATGTCAGTGGTATAGGCTGAGTCACAGTTAGGAGGTTTCTATCCATCTGAGCAGTGAGGTTCCGGAGTAGCATTCCTGTAGGAGCCATGGGGCCCAAGAAATCTCCTGAGGGTTAAGAAAAAATCACTCTCTCTGGGTTTTTTAGCTTTCTACTACCCTGTGTTTACTTTGCAAAGTATAGTAATGTCTCCTTCTTATTTGGTCCCAGCGACTAAAAAATACAGTGAGAGGTAGTGCCTAGCCCAAAGTATTTTTTTTTATCATCATAGCCAACAGAACCAAAGGAAGAAAGATCTGCAAGTGCAGGCATCAACCCTGAGCTCAAAATGATGTTTGAAGATACAGTGAAAAAACTCACTCAGGAAGGCAGGAGGACTGGTACTTTTCCCATAATGATGAGGCTCTGTGGGACAGAAAACAAAAAATACATAGAATAAATAGGCAGGAATAAAATCATAGGATGAATATAGGACAGGAAGGTAAACTGCATCCTGCTGAACGGAGTGAGACTGACATCCGTGTACACTTGGTCTTACTGCTAATGGGACACTGGGTCACATCCTGAAAACCCTTACTTATGCAAGTAATCCCACTAAAATCAATGGGAACCATGACTGTAATGATTGCTTCCATGTCTCCACTAGGGATTGCAAGGTCAGGTCCATTTTCTGTGCAATATTGGATGAATGCTAGAAAATCAATATCTCTATTGAGACTCCTTCTTTTGGAGTAAAAATAAACCTGGACCATTTTGAGTTCAAATGTTCATTGTTCCTGGGTGTTTTTATAAATTCCTTTTGAAGGCAAAATGGTCAAATCAAAATGGAGTGAAATGCTCATCTTTTTTGGTGTGTTTTACAGCTTGTTGTTATACCTAGCTTTGTAATGCCATAAAGGTTAAAGGCAACTTGGTAGTTTCTTTGTATTTACTCTTTATCAGTTAAAAAGAGACATTTTAGTTTAGCAATTCCCTCTATTCAAATGAGTCAGGGCTGAGGGATAAGTGGGGAGAAAGAGAATGCCAGAGTCTATTATTTTAGGCATTTTGTTATTTCACGGAAAATTTTTTTGGTCTTTTTGCCATAGAAAATTCGAAGGAAGAAGGTTTTTTTAGTAGAAAGATTTTGGTGCAGTCATAGAAATATAACTCATTGTTATAAAGCATTGCTTTGGTAGCATGGAAAAAAACCCTACTCAATTCTGTTCACATTACAGGTTATTATTATACTTCAATCACTATGAAGCACCTTCAGCCATGATTTTGCTTAAAATGCCTAAACCGAGCTTGGTATATTTATTCTTAATTTCCTACTAAACTACAATTACACCTACTTGTAATTGTGTCCAAATTGAATTTTCGTACTGAAATATGTTAAATTCCTGTGTTTGATTCCCTTCTACTTCAATTGTGGTGGGTCAAAAGGAAATTATGACTAATCCAAGGCATAGCAATGAACTATTTTAAGGATTTGCTAATAGATTTATGTTTTTCTGCAAGCCCTTGATGGCTTGAATGAAATTTTAAGATGGATTTCATTATGTTGGAGATGTGATCAGCTTCATGTCTGGCATGAAAAGCGGTTTACAAAAGAAGTCATCTCACAGAAAAAAACGGCTAATTCCTAATACATTAGAAGTGTAATATCCACCAGTTAAGAGACTAACAAAAAGGAATTGGTGTGTTTTCTCTCAGAGACAGTTCCTTGAAATTTTGAGAAAACACATCCCAAATCCATTCTGCACCTGATGCATTTGGTTGACCCAACTCAGATATTTTTCCCAAGGAATTTCATTCAACAACAATTAATGGAAGGATCAATTATCTTTCCATCCAGTTTAATAGAAATTATGGATGATCAAGAAATAAAAATGCTTTAATGCCCAGGTTTCAGTTAAGGTGATTGTATTTTTTTAGGACCAATACAAAAGTATGGACTTAGCCTAGGATTCCAGCTCAGCTGGATTTACTGGCGTGCCGGGGACCAAATCCAAGAATGTGTTCAGTGCTCAGTCCCTTTTACCCACCTCTGCAGGGCTTGTTTCCCACCTGCTGTGTGACACATTAGCCATAACTTCTTCCCCTCTTGCACCACTGCACAAGGGACTGTGGTTTGGCTCTGCACTGCTAACAACATTATTGACAAAGCGATGCTCCTAAAGTATAACAACAAGCTGTTGTAGCACTTATTTACGGAATAACGTGCACTTTTCAGATACTCCATCCTTCTATTGGTTTCGGAGCTGTGTTACTCACACAACGTATTTAACTAGCACTAACAGCCTTAGAGTACAAAAACCATGTAATTGAAAATCCAGGAGAACAATTGGCACCATTTCAACCTCACACAAGCACAGCACAATAACTACAGCAAGTAGTACCTGTGTCTTCATGGTGTAGCCTGCTTTACTTCATTATCTGATTTTCATGTTATTATTGCAAATAAAGTTAACCCAACCCCCAAAGCAATGGATAACACTTTACAGTCTGTTTTTTAACTAACAGTGCTGCCTACAGGATAAAAATATTCCAGTTCTTGGAAAAGTGTAAAAATTAGGCATCAAAACAGGTCAGATACTTACATATATCTTTTTGATGTGCTCATATGATAGGAGAGCAGATTGATAAAGGACAGAAGAAATGCTAAATATGCACCATGACAAACAGTGAAAAATTAAGTATTGTAACTAACATTAATTACGCTCTAGTAAGATGAATAGGCTGCTCATCATTAATGAGAATGTACACCTTTGTCTAAGTTTCACATCTACCTGTGATAAATGTGCTAACAGCGATAGAATACATCATAGTAACATTTGAATTAACAGCACACTAATAGATTGACATACAAGTATGAATAAAGCATTTAATCATAAACATTATACCACACCCAACAGCAAATTTTCTTTTTTGCATATATATCAAGTAAAATGTATAAACATTACAATTTTATTTCAGTTTATGCTGAGATAATCTAATGGTATTACCTCATACTATCCTAATATTTGTAATCCAGACTATTAGATACTTACAGGGTGGCTTTTGGGAGACATTCAGGCAGTTTAATTAAACAGAAAGGGGGATTTCTGAATAGAAAGGGTGGGGCTTGATCTCAGGACAAACTACCCACTGACTCTTGCCCACGTGGCAGGGATGGAATATTCAAACAATCTTCATGATGGGTTGACTCCAGTGCTTATTAAAGGATTACTTTAATTTATTCTTAATGAAAATTGAAGCAAGCCTGCTAGCCTACAGTTCTTATCTGTATCTTCAGTAGCCTTCTCTCCTGTTTCCAGTGCCTTTTTCCTGGCAGGGAGGCAGAGGGGTGATTGATCCAGGCATGCAGCAGGAAGGGCCAGCGCTGCCTCCTGTGCTGCAGAGCCCAGAGCTGCAGGCAGCGGCGGCCTCCCCATGTTGGAGGAGCTGGGATTCGCATATTCCATGCCATTCCGTGCCGTGCCGTGCCGTGCCGTGCCTCCACAGCAGCCCTAAGGGGCGGTCCTCAGGTGACAATGCCAGACCTCGGTCCCTGTTCCCGCTGCCCTCGGAGCGCTCCTGAGGCGCTGGGCCCTGCAGCAGGGCCCCGTTACCCAACGCCGCCGCGGACAAAGCGCAGGGAAGGGCCCGAGCTCTGCCGCCGGGACCCAGCCGGGGCCCAGCCGATCCTGCAGCCGAGCAGCTGTACAAGGACGCTGGAAGTGCCACTTGGTTGCACTGCTGTCCCTGGCAGGAGAGCCTGTGGTGCCCCGACTGACCAGCGATGGATGTGTGGCACAGAGCCAGAGTGCCCGAGCAGTCACTGGCACAAGCGCTCTTCCTTGCTCGGGGCCAAGGCTCCAAGCACGGCTGGGAAGGGAGAGGGCTGGATTTCACTGCCTCTCTTCTCTCCTGCACCGCTCCCCAAGTCTCCACTGCAATGAGGAGCTTCACAGGCAGAGATGAGCAAGCAGGGGGAAAGAGAACAGGAGGAATCTTCTGGCTCAGTAGCAGCACGCAGGGCTCCGCTACAAGACTAACAATGGTGTAAAGACCAGCTGTAATTCACAGAACAAACATTATGAATTAGTTAAACATTGCCAAGAGGGAATTGCTTTAGCCTAATAGTTTCCTGAAGATCATTCAAACAGTGCAAGCTCATCAGTGTATTTTTTATGCAATTAAGCAGATGGTTTAAAATACTTTAATTACTGCTAGGGCTCACCTAGGCTGCACAGTAGATGACACTGGGCTTGTGTAGTGCCTCAGTATATTAAATACTGAGAGATATTATACAAGCAATGTATGAATACTCAGGCTCAATGAATCCATCTGCATGAACCACAAAAAGGCTCTGCAGGTCAACAAGCCTATGGACACGAGTGAAAAATGGTGTTTGCTGTCATTCTTGTAAAGCACACTGTGCCAAGACAGCTTGTGCCGGTTATCTGCTGGGGGAAAGCAAAGCAGCATTCCAGGGGGAAGAAGTCCCCATATGCAGAACAAGGCACACACACGTGGTCAGAGCACTTAAGTCTAGTTTTTCTCTTCTGTCTAAGCTGACAGATCTCTCCAGGAGAACTAGAAGTCTTGAAAACTAGCGTAGGAATTTCAAACTGTTTGTATGTTTTATACCATTTCTACTGCCACACCAGCACACAAGCCAGCAAGATAATACAGCATGACTGCACTGGTGGCTGCCATACTCACATTGAAAGCATATATTTTCTTCTTTGTTACACTAAATGGTACATTACCTTCTTTTCCTTTGCGTTCCAGCTGGCAACTTATTGATTGGGGGAACACTTCTGGGCTTCTCCCTCCTATGCAATAATCTTTATAATTTCACATTTCTAAATGCTAAAAGCACACAAATGCAAGTGGGAAGAGTTTCCTGTGCTATTTCACATACTTAAGGAGACGATGTTATCGATTCATATGCTTTACTCTGTAAGTCCTTTGCAAAGGCAATAAGTATTATTATTTTCATTTTAGCAAGAAAATGGCACACAAATTGCCCAAGGTCACCCTGCAGATCAGTGAGAGAACCAGGATTAAATTCAGATCTTTTGGGTTTCTGTACAGAATCTCTTCTGCTGAGCTATTTTTGGAAGCCTCCAAATGAAGCATGTCCATGATACACAACCCATTCTCACAGTCTAAAAATAATTTATGACATTCAAAATATTTTTTCTCTAGTATTTTTTAATGGCTATGAAGTAAAGAACTACGAAGTGAGTTCTTTGCAATAGCAAAACAAGAGCTGAAAGAAGCAAAACCTTAAAATTTTGAGCTGAAGAAATTTACACCAGTTTGACTCCTACCTCCTGGACTCCAATGATTTTAACATCTCAAGCGCTGTGTGCAGCAGCCACTGAAATTTTCTTGCACAAATTTTGAGTTGAACTCTGGGTCATGGAGACAAACTTCTTTTACAATTTAAACAATAACTGCAGAAATGTATTCCTTATCAAAATTAATACAATTTTGCATAAATCCATCTACCTAGAGGAAAAAAAAGGAAACAGTGTGTTTTCTTTAGATAATACCTTAATCAGATATTAATTATTAGATATATTAATCAGGTAACAGAATTTGAAGCTTGTGGAAATTTCAATATGTTCCACAAAAACACCAGCTTGATAAATCCTGAGTCAGTACCAGAAACGATGAAAAATTATTCAAAACTGTTTTTGATATATATTTTGAACATCAGTTTGGATATTTCTTCTGACACTAAATCTACTCTTCTTTCCAAACCTTCCCTTTACTGAAGCTTATTGTTACCTGCAAACACAAGTCTTTACCAATAAATTGTCTGCCACTCTTTGTCCCTATCTCCTTTACATAAACACAGTATCATGGGCTTTAAGTAGTAAAATCTAAAACTTGTATTAGTGTGGGGAAAATTACATAAGTGACCTTACACACAAAGAAAGCAAAACATAGTCACATATTTTGTTATTTTTAATTTTTGTTACAAAGAAAAGAGGAGTTACAAATTCTAAAAGACAGTCTGGGGGATTATTGCAGTTCAGTGAGACTGACAGCATTCAGCACGTAACACTCAGTTCTGGCCTTTACTTTGCACGAGCACCTCCCACTGATGTCAGTATGTTCAGACTAAATTCAGGATACTATTTTCCCATGGCTCTTATTTCTATTTTCAAATGGATAGCTAATGCTCGATTTTTTAACCCCACAGCTGTGAGAATCTTTAGTATTATGCAGGCTTGGTCTGTGATCTCAACAAATCTTCTGAGTAATCTAGCAATTTGCTAACAACAGCCTCAACAGAGAAAAAATAACACGATATTTTCGCTTTACATGCAAAAAATGCAAATATTGTATATCTCAATAATGTGTTTTGCAATCACTGTTTTAAATGTCTGTGATCCTGGAAATATTCTGGTTATTCCAGGATATGAGAAACAATTAATCTCTGGACACAAACAATATTAATTGGACTAATGGCTGATTTACTAACATGAACTCCACTTAAAACTTGCAGTAATTAATTTTTGTTATTCACCAGGGACTGTTGCTTTTCAGAAATCGATCAGTAAGAAACCAAAATGACAAAATATTTTTAATACATTACTTTGCAGAAGCATAACTTCTCAATGTTTAATCTAAATGAGGTATTAACTCCAGTGGGTCAATCATTAATTTAATTTTAAGCAACAACTTGATTTGTCTTATTTTCTTCACTGATCAATAGATCAAACTGAGTCTTTCAAGTAGTGGCGTGAATAATCCCTAG
This sequence comes from Pachycephala philippinensis, assembly GCA_013397055.1. Lineage (NCBI taxonomy): Eukaryota > Metazoa > Chordata > Aves > Passeriformes > Pachycephala > Pachycephala philippinensis. The sequence continues at coordinate 186,396 of VWZT01003207.1, read as the reverse complement.
GACAGAACTGATTGCAAAACTATTAATGAGCAACAACTTGGGATAAACTAAAACTCTACCTATGCAGTAGTCAAGATATGATCTTCATACATAGAGTTTCCTAACTTGCTTTGTATTCCTCCCCAGGATTTCTGCAGAAAAGTATGTGTGCAACCCTGCACTGACACTGCCTTAAAGCACACAGGAAGGCCGAGAGCTGAAACCCCATACCCTTTTGGGACATTCAGCAGTTTTGTGGTCAGCTATGACTGTCAATTATTTTACTTTTTCATTTCAGTATATTGTTACTTTGTGTGGCTATCAACTATTTTCCAGTCACTCCTTTTAATTAAAGACTAAGGTTATATTCTCAAAGGTACAGCTAGTGACATCTAGACATGTTGAAACCTAAACATGTGTTGCCCCACACTCCTGTCTCAAACACTTTTAGAGCAGTAAGGACCAACAGCACAAGCCTCTGATTTTCCATTGCCCCAAGGAAGACAGAGAAATCTGTGAAGTGTATATTGGTATCTTTTTCACCTCAGAGCTGTCTAACACATTTTTGTAATTACTCTGTCCTTTACAACACGATCAAATTAAAGAGGCAGAGCTGGTATGTTTAAATCCTAAATCAGAAGATAATCAGAAATTTTGCAGTCTAATATGATGGGAAGTGTGTCTTTTTCCTGATGTGTTTTGAACTCTTTCTATTTATACTTTTCAATCATTTAAGTTTAAGTAACCTGGGCTAGGCAGTGCAGAGCTGGAGAAAAGAGCAGAGACTGGAGGCTGCAAGAGAGCCCTGACACTGAAAGTCTGCTGTGCTGTGATTGCAGTATTGCTACTGGGAAGTGTCACAACACCACTCATGGAAACTGCAACTTCACCCACCTGAAGGCATCCAGTGCGTCATCCTGTCTTGTTCCCAGCCAAACCTATGGCTAGGGCTCGTGCACTTACACTGCTTCTGGAAATTAGAAAGGAAATCCACAATATTTTATCTCCCATGAAAGCTTTTGAAAATGTTTGCATGTTCCCTTTCAGGGATGTCAGGCACAAAGGAAATGTTTTATCTTCTAGGAAATTTAGTATCTATATGTTAAAGACCCATTTAGCATTAATGAAAAAAAAATATTTCTCTCCATAATTAGCAGCTATTGATACCTAACAACTGAAAGGCTTTGAAACCTTATTCTCTATTCTGTATCTCATCAGAGCTATTAAAGAATGACTGAGAATTGGAACCTTATGCTGAATAGGTAGGATTCGATCTACCTGTGCTATCTCATCAAGCAAGGCCTCAACTTTAAAACATACTGGTGCTTAACTGAGCCTCAAAACTTGCAAAAGCAGTGAAGAAGGCTGTGTTGAAACCGAATCTTTGGTGCCTGACACTATCAGGTACATGAAATTCATCAGCATGATAAGTGGTCCTGCATGCAGTATCAATAGCCATCTTTCTTGCATGATACGAAATTAATCCTTCACTTGAAGCAACTTTCTCTTGGTCACTGTATCTTATTTCTTGGTGACAAATGGACAGGATGTGCTACAGAGGAATTCAGCACAAAGGAGATGAGGCAACATAAACAGAGCTGCTGTAAACCTCCCACTGCCTACCCCTTTGGCATTTCAGCACTGCTGTCACCAGCTGCTCAGACGAACGATAAAAGTTAGTATTTCCCAAGCCTCAAAGAAAGCAAACAGGAGCACTTTTCCCTTTTCACATATGGGCATTATTTGGGAATTGCAGGCCTCCAAGGTATGGCAAGAACAGGGTACACTCTCGGGTAGGCATTGGCTCCTCTTTTCAATGCCTACTTAAGGTACATTAGAGCGAGTAAAGCTGAGCACTGAGTTCTCAGCCTGTGGTTGCCTGACGCAGTCCAGTCCAAACAAGCCTGATAATGACAGCTCTCTTAAGAGCTGTCACAGCATCACATTAATAGTGCACATTAGACTGAAATTTCTGAAGCTTCTTTGGAAAAAGATTTTCTGTGGCACCCATCTGAGGAATCTGTTTTTTTGACATACATCTTGAAGCCTTTCTATTTCCTAAAAACATACTGACATTTAAGAAGTCTATTTGGCAATATTTAAATATGTCACATTTTGCAGAAGTAAGATGGTAAAGGTGCTTGCAATTCACTTGGGAACATTTTTTTGAATTTGAACTATTTCTGCAATCTTTGATATTTTCTTGAAATAGCACTAGAAAACCTATGCCTAGCAATAAAACCTCATTTAGTTGGACTGTTCAAATAAATCACATTTCTTAAATGTGTTCACAACATTTTTTCCATTACCTTCTCCACGTACATACTTGCAGTTTTCCAGCCTTGCTCCTGTGGACTTTTCCCCCCTGGAGACAGACACAAGGCTCCACAGTGCTGCATCACATTGGTTATAGCTTGAGTAGGTTCAGAAAAGTTCCCAGCTCCATCAGGTTTACCTAAAAGATGACGAGATTACAAAGTTCCATTGTAAGAAGTATAGATCCAGAACTTCCAAGTGAGGGGAAAAAAATCTGATAATTCTACCACAGCGCAAGAAAGAGAGACACATTACTATATTTAAAATATTTAAAGCAGCATTTTCTGCATTAAGAGCAGAGTCAGCTTTAGCAAGGTCATCTTCAGACTCTTGTTGCTGTTTCTAAATTTTGCCTGACTAGCAACAACCTGGAAAATATCACACTTCCATTTTCACACCCATTGCAGTGGTGCTGCATGACAAAAATTATTTTAAAAAAATGGATTTACAGCCCAATGACACCAACATATTTACAACCCAGTCCAGCACAGGAAACTCCTCAATTTCAAACTCACACAGGTGCAAATGACAGCCTATTTAACACTTGATTTAAATGTCTTATTAAATCTTATTTATTAAAGACTTATTAAATATGCCATACTTCTAGCTCTGAAGGATACCTTTTCTATATGAAATATTTTTGAGCAGTCTATGCAGTTAAATAAAACAAGTAATTTTGACATCTTGAAATTTAAGCATCATCGTTCTAGGAAAAATTGAGGCATACTAAGTGTCCGTCACAAGTAGAATGAATCTGTGTATCTGTAAATGAACAGGTTATTTGTTAATGCAATAATGCAGGTGTGTGAAATCTGTAACATACTGGCTTCTCTAATACTTTGCATATCTTATTTCCATTAACACTCGATGAATATGCAGCCCAGAAGGACTGAGCAGTGCTGTGAGGATGGCCGTCACCAGCATCAGTATTGCTAACAAATGCCTGGCATTTCAATCAAAGGCAAGGCATGCACTGGACAGAATGAACCAATGGGAATTGATTCCCAACCAGATGCTGTGCCAAATCACTTGAATTTCTGCCCAGTGGCAATTGTGCAGTAGCTGGAAGTTTGGATGCACATCCCTCATTGTGACTATGGTCATACTGAAAAGGGTGAATTAAATCAATACAAAGCTGCTTTCAGTTGGATGCGAGGGCTAACAGGAATGTGTTCAGTTCAAAGCAGGGGAGCAGACAGTGACACTTGTTACTAAACACTGGCTGGGAAACACGGCACAAAGAACAGACCTGAGGCAGCAGTCTCCGTGTCGATGGGATGCGTGTCACTGAGGGAGGAAATCAGGAATCTACCATTTTCAAGATTCCTCGTCTTTTTTGGCAGCAAAGGTAGAATGGGGGAAGGGAGTGAGGGGACACAGCACAGAGAAGCCATATGCTCTGCTTTCTGCTTTACCTTTAATGTAAAGAGAGTAGACATTGAAGGTACAGAAGCTTATGTAAATCAGTCCAAAGAAACAGGTTTTGTCAGTACAATGTTACTTTAAAATTGCTTACAGGAGCTTTATTTGGGGTACAAAGCTGAGGCCCTCTCCCTGACCTCATACCTCTGAGACAGAGGTAAACTTGCCATCATGACCTCTTCTATCAGTCATGCAGGAAGAGAGCAGATTATCTTGTTTGGAAGCATAGCCTTAGAAAATAAACATGGATCCACAGGTATTCATACAGTAGAAATTCCCGATAAAATGGGCCTACTCCACGTATCACCTAAAGCCTTTAGTCAGGCCAGCTTTGAATGTAGAGTTACTCACATTTACACCTGTTCTGAGCAGCCATCATCTTCCAGAAAATAGCCATGAAACAAAGAGGATGAAAGCACTGGTCCTGCAATTCCCCTCCCAGGTGGGTACAGCTTGAGCTATACCAACATTAATTAATAAATCACCACCTATATATAAGTATGTATGTGTAGATGTAAATATTATTATGTAGGTTTATATATACTCCAGTGTATTTATATTTCTGTCATACAAGACATCAGCTCAGTTCCATTTTATGTGGATGTTTGCCCTGGGTTTGGCTGGGACAGAGTTAATTTTCTTTCTAACAGCTCATACAGCACTGTGTTTCGGATTTACTATAGAATTCTTGTTGACAAATTCTTGTTGGTTGCTAAGTAATGCTTACCCTAAGTCAAGGACTTTTTGGTGTCCCCTGCTCTGCCAGAGAGGAGCTGCACAAGGAGCTGGGGGAGCATTTCCAGGCCAGGTGACCTGAACTGGTCAAAGGGATATTCCATACCATAGAATGTCAAGGACAGTGTATGAACTGGGGGAGTTGGATGGGAGGGCCTGATCCCTGCTGGAGATAGGCTGGACCTCAGTCAGCAGGTGGGGAGCCATTGTGTTTGGCATCACTTGAATTTCTTGGGGTTTTTCCTCTGTCCTTTTCCCTATTATTATTATTATATTTTAATGTGTTTAAATTATTATACTATTCTTATCTCAACCCTCAGGTTTTACCTTTTTTTCTGATTCCCTCCCTGTTCTGCCATAGGGAGGCAGGAGGGGAGGGAAGAGGATGAGCGAGTGGCTGTATGGAACTTAATTGTGGACCTGAGTTAAACGATGACAATGTTAATAGATAGATGTATATTCTGTTCTTCCTTGTTATCTGTGATGGCTTTACCTTTACCAAGTTTTTCCCTGTACTGTCTTATTTTGTCAATCTGTGCCTTGGTGTCTTTGTTTCTCAGATGAAGTTCTCTCTTTCAAACAGCAATCTTAGACCTCAGCTCTTCCACCTAAATTACGGAAGAGAATTGGTAATTAAGTTTTAACAAGATTTAAATGATATTAAAATCACACAGTTAAAAGGAGACACTGCCTTGGGCTTTGTTGTAAATTTGTATAATTATTTTTAGTCCTCTGGAGGATGCATGATTATGTTTCTGTATTTATAAAAATACTGCCCTGGAGGCATGAAAATGAATTTTATAGTCCACTGATTTGCATATTAATGTCAGTCTTATGGTGTCAAATGTATTTTTTAGCAAATAAATGTCCATGGCAATTATCAAAATTTCTAAAGAATTTTATATTATATTTGACCTGGATTAATTAATTATTATTTTTAAAAGATGTGCTGTGAAGACAAAATAGGAAAGCCAGTACAGCACAGTGGTAAAGATATAGGAGAGGAATGAACCAGATGAACTAAACAAAACAAGTTTGGATTTTTAACAGTATGAATTATAATAGGTTTGCTAAATAAGCATTAAGTGATGACTCAGGTTCTGATCCAAAGCTTTTTAAAGACTCTTGGTCTGTAGATTTTTGACAATACAGTTCTGTATGTTTGCCTTCCTACAGAAACATAATCACTATGAAAATCATTCTCTAGATCAAATGTCCTTTTATACTTTTCAGACTGAGAATAAAAACAGGGATAAAAGATATTACTTGCTATGGTCCAAAATCATAATAAGAAGCTGGAACTGTGATGTTCAAAGCTTGTATCACCAGTAGAGCAAAAGCTATGGCTAAATGGTGGAAGATCACGGAAGTAAAGCCACCTCTTCCATGCTGCTACATACAGGATACAGCAGTTGGGTTAAGGTTTGTTGTTCTCATCTATAAATCTACCCTGTAAAATCCTAATATATTCACAGTTGTTCTTATCCCTAATTTGTCTTGCATTTCATAATTTTTAGGAGGCATTTTGAAAGACAGAAATCCTATGCATGAAGTACCAAGTAAAGCTATAGGCTTTTGGAGCTTGTCTAGACAATACAGAACAACAGTAACAATATTGTTCTAGTTCAGAATCCAGTCTTGTGACATACATGTAGATGAAATTCTTACCAGTACTCAGTCAAAAGACAATGAACTCAATGGGAGATTTCTTTGTGCATGGATAGAAAAATTACCATCATAGTTAATAGTAATCCATTTTGTTATCAAAATAAATCCATTGGCCTTGCAGTTTATCTCCCCATGGAACTAATGTATTGTCAGCTGAAATAATGTGTTATTATCACTACAATAATTATCATTGTAATAATCTTAAACAATTATTTGGATTAGAAACCTGTCACATTGTCCACGTTTATGAGGAGAGCTAAATACAAGTTTTGTGATTTTTCCTCACAGAGAGTAGAGATGCTTGTTGTGTGCCAAAAACTGTAAGAGAAAGTGCCATCTCAGTGTCTAATAGTAGCAGATAAGGTGTATTTTACAAAAACGATCAAGTGCCAGTCAGCTGCTGGCTCAGGGAAACACTTGCTAGGCCATAAATGAGCTGATTGCATGTTCAGAACTACAATTTCCATAAAGTCTAAAGGAGATATTAATAATCATTACTTAACTGCAACAAAATGTTGTCACAGAGGGAACATACACCTGACATTCTCCACCACCTCCTTGCAAACATAACTCCTGATATACGAACTTTCCCCCATGTATGTTAGCCAGAATATTTAAAGGTAAAGCAAAATTTAAAAATAAAAATAAAGTAAAATAAAATAAAATAAANAATAAAATAAAATAAAATAAAATAAAATAAAATAAAATAAAATAAAATAAAATAAAAGCAGTCAAGACTGAGCAAAATGTTTCTGTGATGCTTTGATGTTGATGGCCAATCACGTATATAATCTTGGGAATAAAATAAGGTAGTCTGAAGAAGCAAGCACAGAAAAATCTTGTTTTTATTTTTATTTCTTTTCTTTTTTTTTTTTTTTTTTTTTATAATTTATGATATTTTGAGTATTTATTATT
>VWZT01003207.1:63757-178959 GCA_013397055.1 Pachycephala philippinensis | reverse complement strand
CCATGAGTTATAATATTTGACTACAGACAGAAAAACATACTTATTGTTAGTAAAATATAATTACTATTTATTTGCAGTACAAACCTTCCATAAATAAAAAGTAAAATTTGAGGGTAGGACCTATTTATCTTCAAGAGTTTGCCAAAGATATAATGATGTTTATACATGCAAAATTATAAACAGAACTGCATTTAACAAAAAAGAGGTATTTGAAAGAGCTAGAGTAGAGATGTAGCACATGTTTTTAAAAGATTATTTTCCAGTTTTTCTGTTTTCCCATGGTTGGCCTACGGTTAAAAAAAATTCAAAGGAAATACTTTTACATGTACACAATCTGCGTCATCAATGAGGTAAAGTTTTGTAGGCAAATGCTCAGAATTGCTATCTGTTCCAATAATTTTCTTTTCAATTGATGTTGATAATTAGGGATCAATTACTGTTTGGCCTGACTCTTTGTGTGTGTGGCAGGTGAAAGATAAACAAAGAAGGGATGAAGAGATGGCTAAAAGAGCCTTTCTTGCCTTCAGTCAATTTGCAGGAAAAGTCAATCACAACTGCAGTGCTCTGGGCCAGCCCATTCTGTCCCTTTAGGGTGCAATACTCCCACAAAGGGCAAAGGGGCCATTCCCATCTGTGCCGTTGCCATGGATGGGCTTAGTTCACTAAAAGAGTATCATCCAACTGGTTCTGACAGTACCCCGAGATGAGGAGGAATCCCAAATATTTGAATTTGTTGAGCTGATATAGTTCTGCCCTATCCCTTGTTCTGGGTTGCTTGAATTGTGAACTGTACTAAACAGTAAGAAGAATGAAGGTAAAACTGCTGCTAGGGTTATCTTTGGTCTGCACCAAACCAGCACCGCAGAGAGGCACTGGAAATCAGACAACAGTGTGTACCTGTGTAGCCACATGGCTAATGTAATAATATGGAAACCTGATTTATTACCAACATCTTGTTCCAGGAGTTTGCAGCCCTGTTTCATACTTTGAATGCCTCATTATACAGAATCTGCACCTCTGGACTCTTCCTTTTCTGGGTGGTGTCATTTTGAAGTAATACATTATCAGTTTCCATCATCTGGTGATGCATTACAAGAACACATCAGAAAAACAGCTGGCTCAGTCTCTCAATCCTCAGCGTCCAGCAACTGCTGCCTGTGATGATGTATTACATGAACTCTTCAGTCTATCATTGTAATACATCAAACAAGGCACTGGTCTGAAGGTGTATTACTCAAAGAAAGGCAAAGCTGAGTGAGCCTGTCCAGGAGAGGAGTCCTGGTTTAATTATGGAACAGAAGTTACAGTACACTGCTCAAAGAAGGTTTGTTAGCTTCAAATTTTTGGTGCATTGGTAAAACACATTTTCCATTCATATAATTTGTACTGTAGGAGAAGGTCACATTGCTGCTCAATTTGGACAATCTCAACAAACAGTGTTCTGTCAAAACACTGCAATGTGCTCTCTGTAAGAGAGGCTGCACATAAAAGGGAGTCATGCAGGATTTGAGTTCAACCGTAAGCACCAATTCCTATTCTTCTAATTTCTTGATGGAAATCCCAGACAAGAACCTGATATTTAAGAGTGGTAGCTGAAAGCATCTCACCAGTGGGTTCTCACTGCTCCTTCATTTGGTGGCACTCTCAGCAGGTTCCAGGTGATGCTGTGAGTCTGCGGAAAAGCAGCAGCAGAGAATAGGGCCTGAGGTATTGTCAGAGAAAGCGCTGGAGCTGCAAAAAATGAAAAAGCAGAAAGTGAGACAGCCATCTGCAAATAAATATAAAGGATTATTTAAGTAAAGTCTTTTCATAAGAGTTTAATTGACTGCGGCTACTTGCATCATACCTCACCTTGATGAATGAGCAAGAATCTCCCATTGATCAGTACTGCAAACTTGACATAGGAATGTCTTGGGCTGTTAAACTGAAGACAAACCTGTTTCCTCCTCTTTGGTCAGAAGGGGTGGCTACATTTCTCTCTTCATTTAACCAGGGCTTCTATTCTGTCCAAAACACAGGAAATGGTCCCAAAATGTTCCCTCTGGATTGGGTTCACACAGAGAGTTGGAGTATGAACTGCATTTTTCACCTGCAAACCCATGGATGACAGACAGGACATGACCTGAAGTACAACCAGTTAGAACTAAGGCAGTGAAAAGTTCACTTGCCTGTAATGCAGAAGTATTACTTCTCAGTAATTTTTCAAAGATTCAGCTGCCTAACCATTTTTCTACCTATTTCAAGGTCCAGCTTCTTTATAATGGGGCTCTGGACAGATCCTTCAGTGTATGCTGCAGACTTCACATTGCAGTTTTCTTGGTGTTGCTGCAGTATTAACCTCCATGGTCCCTTCCTTCTCTTGTCTGTCATGCTGCTATATGCTCAGTAATGCCCTGAGAATTGAATACTTTCCTGATGGAAATGCCTGCAACCTTACTTTCTATCCAGTTTCTCTAACTGAAAGTAAACTTTGGTGGGTTTGATTCAGATAAACATACTCAAACCAGTGCGTAATATGGTATTACTTCAATCTGTCTTTTTTTCTTTCCCTGCTATACTTCATTGCTCTACTATAGAATATTTTAGTTGGAGAGGACTTACACCAATCTTCTAGTCGATCTAAATATAGAAAAAGCTTTTTTGAGTGAGAGTTGCAGCACCTGAACTTACATTACTAGCAGAATAAAACCCCCAGAATTTAACTTCATGGTGAATTAAGAAACTGAGGGTCATACATTTTTCTGCTGAGTAGATATTTCTGTTCAGTAGAAGCAGAGAATATCTAATGTTCTTAGGAGGTAATTGAGAACATAAGCTGATCTGAGATGGGGACAATGGACAGCTGTGTGTTTAGATAGCATAGGATATTACAAGAATCATGAATCAAAGACATACCTGAGCTGAGAATGAACGTTTCACAAATACGTTACATTCATCAGAACAATTTTAGCTCCTTGTTAATGTTTACAAGAAGATCTAAACAGTCCTTTATTTACAAAAGAGATGGTTCACAGTGATATGTGTGACAAGGGCCCCTGAATAAAACATGCAGCAAGAACAGATTAAAAGTGTGATCAGTAATGAGAATACATAGGGCTGTTACACACACTTTTGTAAACCTTGAAAAGGATTCAGCATGTCATAGGTTTAGTTGTGAATGTGGCTGATGTGTCCTTTGCTGCAGTATCTTGCTGTATTGCTGTTGTGGGAGGGTGTGAGAACAATAAGGACAATAGAGACACAGGATGACACGTAAACACCAGTAACAAAATAGCAGGAAGGAGAGGAATTGATTGATGGATGATATCCCATAAGGATGTCTTGATGAGGGGACAGGTGAGACAGCTGCTGAGATAAAGAATGCCTCAGTAAAAAGATTTTCTTTCACCAGCTTGCTGGTTTTTAAAATATCTAAGTCTTGCAGAACTCACCTTTTCAGTAAGATGTGAAAGAGCAGATCCATAGCAACATGGGTGTCTGAGGCATATGCCCTCTTTGTCCCGTGGTGTGGGCACTACTGTGACCTCCCCAGTTTTCCTTACTGACACAGTGAGTCCATCTGTCCCAGATAAGAACATGGATATCGTCACAGTAAGTACATTATAAGAATCAGAAATGCTGTGCTGTCAGCCATTGCCGAGTGTTACTTTCCTGGCACTGAAAGCAGAGTAATCAGAAAATAAGAATAAGGTACTGTTTAAACACATCTTTCAAGGAGAATCAGCAGATTAAGAATTTATCCTCTGGTAGTACTTGGAATATGTAGCTTTCTCAGTGGGTGTACAGCTGAGCTGTGTAACTACTTGTGATTTGTTGACTGAAAGGGCTGGATTTAGAAGTAGTGAAGTAGTCCATGATGACCTGATCTAGTTGAAGACACTCCTGCTTATTGCAGAGAAGTTGGACTAGATGACCTTTAAAGGTCTCTTCCAACCCAAGCCATTCTGTGATCTCTGACTCAGGCCCACTGATACCAGGCCACACATTGCCTGGTGGAAGCCTCACACAGAGCTACAGAGCAAAGCTGGATGGAAACAGCCTTTGCTCACTAACCCTCTCCCAGTCCTTGTGCTTTATTTACCCTACGGCTTCTGAAGGGAATGATACATGAAAAACAACAGTTGCTGAAAAGCGTATCACACTTCACAGACAGGAAAGGCAAAGTATCTATGTTGAGTCACTTCAGCCTTCCTTGGACAAGACACACAGGAGAGCTTTTGGAAGAAGAAATTCATTGCTCTATTTCTCTCTCTGGTGGACACTACCAAAGTATGACCTGGGCAGATATTTATTGGGATCTATGGAAAAAAAATGATGTTTTGATATATTCTTACATTTACACACAGCAGCATTTTTAACCAGAGAAAAAGTGAACCAACCAGTCTGTGAGCTCTGTGGAGGACTTAACATATACCCATGAATTACACAAGAAGCTCCTGTATTCTGTTACCACAGCCAAAGCTAGGTGGCCAGTTAATGACCTCAAGAGACTTGACAAAATAATATTTTCCTTACAATCTTCTGCCTGTTTATTCCAATTGTCTTATGTGACTTCAGGGCACATGTGGTTACTTTTCTAAACTGGTACCTAATACTGCAAGTTTTCTAGAACATAAAACTTTTCTGCTTCCAAGCACCATGTCCCTACCAACACAGGGATAAAAATGGTGATTATAGTACGAACCTGTTCACACATATGTATAAATAAATCCATTTCAGTAAGCTGAATGAACCCATTTGTCAGCCCAGGGCACACCCACACTGTAGGTCATTTTTAAGAGGCACACAGAGATCAAAGAATCAAAACCCAAAAACACTCCTACAACTGAATTTTGTTCTGACTTTTACTAGCCATTGAATTCAAGACAAAAACGAACAAATAAAGATTGACTACTACCTTGTGTACCTTCCTTCTTCAAGGAACTCAGAGCAAGAAACCCTACAGAGAAGACCACTGTTTTTTTAATCTCATCCAGGAACCTACTTGAAGTTAGTGTAGCACTTGCTTCTGGCACTCTCTGCAATATCAGTGCTCCATTGTCAATTAGTATTTGAACAGCAGAGTTGCTAAGCTGTTCTGCTTCTATGAAAATAATTTCTTGTGTTGACTACACTTATTCTTTTCCTCTTCATTTCTGTATTATAAATCATGTTAAGCTTGTCAGGGGTATTATTAATCACTTATTGTTACCTTTTTCAATACAACTTGAAGACCAACATCCCCCAGCCACAAGTGTCAACATATTAAGTACTGTTCAGACATTTGAACATAATATACTGTTTCTAAGTCTTCCGTTGTATTACTAGTAGGATAATTATTACAGCAAATGATAAAATACTGCAAAATTGTTTTCTCCCCCCCTTAATAACATAAATAAAAGAAGCAATTAATTTCCTACAATAAAAACAGGCAATACAATAACGTACAAATGCAGAGTTTCTTCATTATTGCATCAAATTGCAAAACGGAAACATATAATTTCAAAAGGCTCATAAGCAAAAATGGAAACACAGCTGATGTTGCGTCAGCATGTAGTACAAAACTGTGAAGCTTGCACAGCTCACAGTTATCCTCTTCAAATGAAGCAGTTAACATTTCTAAATGAAAATACATAACACAAAGAAGCTTCTCCTTTTTTTTTTTTTTTTTTGAGGCCATACTTCCAGAATTTAAGGCAATTTTGCAGGATATTCCTCTCCATCCAATGCAATAACCTTATGGCATCACCAGTTATTTTAAAACCTGTCTATCACACAGACCTACATCTATAGCTTTATTGACACATCTTGTGACAGATGGCAATAATGTTTTCAAATGGAATCAATGCACTTCTAAACTGATACACCTTCCTCTACACCCCATATATTTACCAGATGTGTTTTTATACTTCTTTCTGCACTGGTATTTTGGTTTGTTTGGCTTTAGGTTGCTGAGAAAAGGTAATACATTTTCTTTGACACCTCATGCAATTTTACAAGTATTCAGGGCACATTCCCTGCTTTGCATGGAAAATGTATTTGCACAGTTGTCAGAATGATGGACAGGGGGAGAATGATAGGAAGGAGCACTGATCTTTGCTTGTTATTACATACAATAGCCCAGTAGGAATCATGATGTGTTGGTGAGACAAACTGTGTCCCATTCTGGAACATATTAAGTTTGTCTCCAGGACACACATGACTTCACTAGGGTGTCTAACCTCATTCATAATAGATGCTAATCTTTTCAGGGCTGACTGATGACAGCACTTCCTGCCCTTCACGGAATTAGAGCTGGGTTTTATCAAAGGACTCAAACTGCCTGCTAATTAGACTAATTCCCTTCATCATGAATTATTTATTTCCATTGGTAACCGACCACTGTGACATTAATGGGTTCTGCTCAACTTAGTTTCATACTAATATACACTATAAGTTAAATGTTTAAAAACTCCTGATACTTCACTCCAGGTCAAGCGTATCTTCACGTAACTCTTGATGTTTTCAATAAAGTTTTGGTAATTAAAGATAGTTAGAATAAAGTGCTCATTGCTAAGAAGAAAAAAAAAGCATAGTTTTAAAATTCTGAAATCAAGTTGTTGGTTTGTTGGTTTTTCCCCCCAAATGTGAAGCAATATATACATATTTAAGAGTGATAATAGGAGTCCTCTACTGTGCTAAGAGGGTTTCAAGGCAATTCACAGAACTGGATCCATACCCTCAGCAAGAACATGTAGTGCCTCTATATTCAAAATTCTCACTCAGTTCAAGGAGTTTTTTGTGTTTAGTATCAAAAATAAGTTCTGTACTTAGGTAGCAAGTATCAAATATACACGCACAAAAAAGAATACTTGGCAGACAGCAGCACTGCAGGGTGGAGAAGGCCAAAGGCAGAGTGTGGCCAACACTGAGATGAAACTGGGAAAAACATAAAGCACCATTCTGGGATGTCTTAGCAGCAGGATCTGAGTAGGGTAACAGAGGTCATCTATGCAGTATGTACAAGGTCTCAGCAAGAGAACTGATGGCTGGTTTTCGGCATCACTGCTCACAAGTTACATTTACAACAGAGAAAATCCATGGAAGAGCAACAAAAAATTAGAGCAATTTAGAAAACATGACCAATGGGGAAAGATTGGTAATAATGTTTAGAAAAGAGTATGATGACATCTTCACTTATGCAGAAAGATGTTATGGTTAGGCAGGTGATCAGTTTCCTCTATGTCTACAACAAGCAGAACAAGAAAGAACCATTTCACTCATGAAGAAAATTTGGGAAAAGTTTTCCTAGCTGTAAGGACAGAAAAACACATGTCCAACCTAGATAAGAAGGTTGTAGAATTCTCAGCACTAAATGGATTTTGGTTTAGACTAGATAGGCAGATAATTATTAGGGAAGGTTTAGGTGTATGTGAACCAAAAAATTATTTTCTGAGGCACAAAAAATTTTCAGTTCGATCACTGGAACATAAATTTACCGTATAAAATTCTTCAGAATTTTGCCATTTCTAAAGAAAAAACTACTTAAAAGTTGTGATAATTTCTCAATGATAGGCATGTCTATTTTAGGAGCATTATATGCAGAATAACATTTCAGTTTTCTAGAACTTAACTGTTAGTCTTTTCCACTGGCAACAGAGACAGTAAATTTATTTGATTCCAATTAATTAATGGAGTTTTTGTAACTCATGCACAGGATAGTATAGTTCAGGCTATATGTTTTACAATGGATTTGTTTCCTATTGCAGTGGGTTGACCCTGGGTGGATGCCAGGTGCCCACCAAGCTGGTCTGTCACTCCCCTCCTCAGCATGCCAGGCAGAGACAAAATAAGATGGAAGAGAACTCATGGGTCAAGATAAAGGTAGTTTAGTAAAGCAAAAACAAATCACATGGGGAAGCAAATGAAAACAAGATTTATTCTCTACTTCCCATCAGCAGGCAATGTCCATCCATTTCCCAGGCAGAAGGGCTTCAGTACGTGTAGCAATTGCCCCGAAGACAAACCTCATAATAACAAACGCTCACCTCATCCCCACCCTAATCCCCTTCTTAGCTGTTATATCTGAGTAGGCATCCCATAGTATGGAATATCCCTTTGGTCACTTTGGGTCAGCTGTCCTGGCTAAAGCCCCTCCCAAGGTCTTGCCCACACCCAGCTTCCTGGGTGAGGAGGGAAACGCTGGAGAGACAGCCTTGGTGCTGTGTGAGCAGCAGTAGCCAGAACACCGGTGTGTTATCAGCACCTTTCCAGACACAAAGCAAAGCACAGCCCCATGGGGAAAACGAGCTCCCTCTCGGCCAGACCCAACACACCTATTTACCTGAACTCTTTGGAAATCAAGAGGCAACCTACTGCTTGCTCATGGATGTTACCTTTGAATTGCTTCTCTTTCAGCAAAATTGAAAGACTTTCCACATATTACAGAGCTGGGCTCGAAGCTCCAATACATTTTATACAAACTCATTACTAAACGGTGCATATTCTCACTCAGTTCACAAAACAGGTTTTATTCCAGTGTGATTATTCTGTCTGTGAAAAATGAGAAAGATGTATACAACACATTAGAAGAATCAATAAGAGGCTTGTTTGGGGTAATATTTGTAATGACAAGGTGAGTTTAAAATAATAAACAGCAGAAGACAGCTGGACACTTTATATCCCTTAGCCTAATAAAGACTTGGACTATGGTATATTTGCTAAATAGTCTCTCACTTGATAGCCAGAAAAGAACGCATATCTCTCTAACCCACAGTGATAACACTACCTAGGTGTTGGAAGCTCGACAGAAATGAACAGAGATGAGATTCAATAAGCTCATGTACATTTCTATCACAGTGTGAGATACTTTGGCTGTGAAAATAAAGGTGTTATTTTTCCACTGTTGAAATAATACAGAATCAATAAGAGGCAACTGTGAGCCTCAATAGCATCAAGGGGTTTCTGTTGACATTCACAAACCAAATGAGCAGAGCTCTGCTGGATTGAGATGTCACCAGAAACCCCAAGATGGCATTACAGCCTTGTTTTTGTAAGTTGTGGTTTTTTGCAATAAACATCCAACTGCCTTTTCATTTTAATTGAAAAGTCAGTTTTCACTACTTTGTCTGCTTTTCCTCCTCATCTTTTTTTTTCAGGTTAACTGCTGTGGTCTACCTGCCTTCCTCCTTTCCTCCCACCCCACTCTCCTACCTCCTGTCTCAGCCAACCTCTTTTTGTCTCTCTTCTAATTTATTTTCTTTCTTTCCTAGTTCTTTGAATTCCCAAATCAATCACTGCAGGACTTTGCTCAGTGACTTTGCTCAGTGTGTTATCAACGCTCCCTAATGTCCTGCACCAGCACACGCCCTTCCTCGGGACCGTGGACAGACTATCCTACTAAGCCAAACAAAATGTCACTCATGCACTGCTCATTATTTGTATGGAACAAGAGTGTCCGAGTAGTTTCTGATGCAGCAATATAAAACAGATTTAGTTTGAGAGCTGACACTCGAACAGAGACTTCCATCCAATGATCGCAAACCATTTCCCAGGCATTAATGAATTACATCTCGCAAGTGTGCTCTGACAAACAGGCTATTCCCATCTCACAGGTGGAGATAACTGAGGAGGAAAGAGAGGGGTAATTTGTTATTACAACGTCTCTCAGGGCCCAATTCTTCACTGTTGTATTTCAAGGGTTTCTGTCACTGGCTTCAAGCCAACACTGAGTAAATAACATTAAAGAGCTCTCAGATGTTCCAAGCATTAGTCCTTTAATATGAGATCCCTTCACTTGATATAGCAGAGTATGTGCTCCTTGCAAACTGGTATATAGACACCTTTGGGGACATTTAATTTTATAATGTCAATTCGTAAGTAGCTAAGGAGAAGGACATTGTGCACAAAATGGCTCTACCATCATAAATTAAACCTAGTAGCCCACCTTTTGATTCTTTACAAGCCTTTTTAAAGAATGAGGATCCTTGAGAGGGAGCTGTTTTTAAATGGGACATGAAAAGGGTATTCTTTTGTAAAAAATTAAGGTGTGACCAGAAATATATCTTTCAGCACCATGAAAACCAGCTAAGATCACAAAATAAGAGGTGAGTGAGCAGAGAGCCCTTACAAAATGCATGTCAAAGAATTTGGATAGACTAATAACTACAATTTGTTTAAATTTACAATTAACGTTAGGAGTGTGCGCAATATTACTTAAACCATTCCTGAACTGTGCTCATCAGAATTGACTGATATAATGAGATGTGGCAAAAAGATGCCACTCATATCCTCTATAAAGGTCATTTCTTTGTTGTTATTTGTAGCAGTTTCTGCTTGTTTGACAAATTGATAGAAGAAAAAAATAACATTAAAAGATACTAAGACATATTTTTAGATACAAAAGGGCAACAAGACTCGGTGACTTGCCAAGGGAAAGCAGAATAATAGGTTGGTCCATCAAGGATGATGTCTTTAAAACAAAGAGGTTTTCACTGTATTCATGTTCCCAGTTTAAGGCAGGATAAAAATGCAGGATTCCTTGTGGAACAGGAGAAAAGTGTTGGTCAGAAAAAAATTGTTTGCTTACTTCTTAGAAAATCTATTTAATTAAAATTGCTCTTGATCAAAGATGAGAGAGCTAATAGCTACTCCAGTTTCTGAAACTAAGCACAGTAGGATGACATAATTATTCACAGATATATTCCAAGATGGAAGGGAACCACAAGGATCATCAAGTCCAACTCTTAAGTAAATGGCCCATACAGGGATGGAACCCACAACCTTGATGTTATTAGCACCACTAGCACCAAAAAAGAGCAGAAGGAAATTAGTATTGTGGGCCTGGGAAATCATATGTGAGGGGCAGCAAGGGACAAGACAAAAAAATCAGCTAGGTTGAATAGCCAGCTATCCTGATTTGCTACAGGGGAGTGATGGAGGATCATTGGAGGGAGCACAAGGGAAGCTGCACTGGACTGGGCACTTCCAGCATTGAAAACCATTATTTTTGGCTTGATTTTTACCAGTGTCATTATGCTTGTGGCACATAAACCCCCTCAATTAGGAAGGGAGATTATCCCCTCTCATTTGTGGGCAACACCTTGAAGTCAATGCTGACCAAATCACTCTTGTATTATGGCACAGTCTGCATCATGTCTTAAACTTTGCAAGAATAAAGTCCCCTGCAAATATGAGGTGCTATGACACAGCACATAAAAATTATCCATCAAAATAAAACCGATGTCTCTAGTACCAGCAAACCTCACATTAAGCACATCCCACCCAAACACACTCTGCCATAAACAATAGAAATGAAAGTAGATATAGATGTAAATATAGATATAAATATAGGGGTCTTGTGCTATTTACAATACTTCTATGTTTCCCATTTGTCTAGAGGAACATCCCTATCCAAATTCCAAGCTAGAAGTTAGAAGGCAAACATTTCTGCATGTATGTAAGATGCGTGAGAAAGACTAAGGTTACCCAAGTCCGCACTCCTGGTTTCTCTCAAGTCTAGCAGCTAGCTCACCCACTCCCTTAGGAAAACTGCTCTCCTCTTGGGAATAGATGAGGGATTTATAGACATCTGCCTAACTACAACATCCAGCTGCTGCTTTTGAAGTAAAAGAACAGGTCTGTGATTTGTTACAAGCCACCTACATGCATAAAAGCACCCCCGCAAATTCTGTCGGTGATGGATTCTTTGCAGAACATTGGTTTGAAATCAGTCTCCATGCTAAAATGAACAATTAGACAGCTGCCACAAAGCCAGCAACATTTTGGCTCCACATCTTCACATCACTCATCAGAATAGAGCCCATGTTTCACTGGACTTTTGCACATCATCTAAACAAACCTGGGATCACAAACCTGTATGAGACACCTGGGATCACAAAATACTCGTGATTGTACAGAACACTGCCGGTCACAGCCATGATTTGGAGGCAGCAACAAACATTTTCAGAGTGGTCTTTATGTGTGGTCATATGAGAAATGGAATCTACTGACAGAAAACTTCACGGAGAACTTTTAATTATTATAATGGCCATTTATTAGAACAGCATTTAAGCTCACCAGAAGTCCAGTGCCCATTACAGTTATTACTTTATCTTGGTAATTTACAAGGCCAATAACTTTAACAATTTTTTTTTTTTTTGGTGACAAGAGATTTGTGCTCAGCTAAAGTTATGTCCCTGATAGTCCTAGAAGAAAGGTGAAGATTAGGCACAGAATGAGCACTTTGAACAAATGTCCATGGGTAAATTCAGCAAATAGAAATGAAACCACTTTTTTCAGTTCCTATAACTTTCCAATTCCAGGAAGCTAGAGCTAAGAGATATCAGCTTTGTTTCATAACATCCAATTATGTAACTACCACTATTTCTAGAGATACTGGCCTGTGAAAATTACTCTTTCAGTATATGAAGGAACCAAATAACAAAACCCAAACAGTAAAACTTTGCTGTTTACGCATGAGAAGATTTTTGAACCACTCAGTGAGTCATTTTATGAAGCAATTAACTTTCCTTTTTATGCAGATATTTTTTCTTCGTCTGCCACCTTTTTAATAGTCCTTTGCATAAATTGTAAAATAATTTCTCATTCCCTCAGAAACAACAGCTGCATTGTGAACTCCTGAATTGGCATGTCTTTGGAATATATTATAATAATTCAGAAACTGCTGCCATTTCTGTCAAGCTTTCATTCATACGAAGGTTGCTTCAAACGTCCCATCCTCCCTCCCCCTTTCATTGCTATTGCTGATCTCAGATTGTCCAGTCACTTCCCTTGCTCTCCCAACTCCCTCTCCCGCCTCCAGTCTCAGCCCTTTCTCTCTAAAGCTCGACACAAATCTCCTTCCCTTGCCACTCCCTAGAACTGGCTCTCTGTAGCCTTCTCAGTTGAATTAGACACAAATGATTTGTCTTGACTTCCAAAGCCCTTTGTGGCCTCTCTGCTCACCACTGACCCTCTCATGTTCAATATCAAAGGTCAGCGCTCGCTTCCAATTAGTCTATGAGCCAAGGTACCTTCCTCTGACTGCAATGCTTTCAAAACAAGCCCAGTCATGCTCTTTCCTCTGCTGCCTCTCACACTTGGGGAAGGAATTGTCTATCAGTATCTGCAAAGCCTTCACGTTCTGCCTTTTTAAATCCCCCCTCAGATCTTCACTTTGCCTTCAGAAACCGCAGCAAGAGCCTGACTGTTCATGTGTCAGGGCAACGCTCAGCTACACAACTGGAGCTTCCTCACTGGTGTCAGTGTGCTACAGGGAAATGCAGTTCTTGTGTGACCTGTTCTGTAACTCAGTGGAGGAGCTGTGGCTGATAACCTGAACTTTGTGGGCCCTGACAAAATGCAAAAAATAATGAACAGGAGAAAGCATAATAGGGAAAGCAAAGATTATTGGTTTCTAGGGCCCAGACTCAGGCATTGCAAAGCTCACATCAGCTGAAAGTCGTTACTGAATGAAAAGTCCTGTCCACCACCTACAACTTCAGGGTGAACCTTTCTCATTTCAAACAGAGTTGCAAAGTCTGGCCAAATTATACACGGCTTAGGTGGTTCCAACCTATACAAAGTTTGTAGAATTCCACAGATTTGATAAAAAGTTTGTTTTTGTGATCAATTCAGACTCTTGCACCAAATACTAAAAATTTTTACATGCTCAAAAAAAGTCACCAGTGTATATTATCTTGAGCAAATTCACTCACCTTGCCTCAGCATTTCTGTTGCAAATGGCTGGTTTGGCTGGAGTTTTCCCAAAATTTTAGACTGAGGTATTCACACAGGAAATATTCATTCTGATAAAGGTTATAAGTAACTGAAATTCTATTAGGTATCTGAAATTCATTCATATGATAACTGAAAACATGGCCATACAATGGTAACTTTGCTTTAAACTGATAGATGATGCTCCCAGCTCCATTATTATAAACACAGTGGTTTATTATGGAGATAATTGTGGGTTGTTCAAGTGGAGGATGGAGATGTGTGTGTGGGAAGTAACAGAATGGAGGTAACTAAGTGAGTGGAGTGTAGGTGAATAGCTGAATGGCTTAACTGTTAATTTCCTTGGGGTTTTTTTACAATTTACATTAGTATGCAGAGAAGTGGGATCTAACTCTGAACTTTTCTGAGATGGGAAAAAAAATCACACATAATGTGTATATAACCATGTGGAACACAGAAACTCGGTATTGCATTATGTAATTTACTTAAAAGTTGTAGCTTGTTGCCAGAAAGGCGCTGCTGGGTTTCACACCCTGGAAAAGTAGCTTCCATGAGGTATGTTATTCTTCAAGAAATGAGCAACACTGCCATTTGCTTCTTACCACTGACACGATATTTAGGTCTGTCATTTAAATATAATTGCTCTATTTTTAGTGTTATTAATAAATGCAGATTGCAAGGGATAAGTAAATTCTCTTATAGTGATAAAGCGATAGTTTATTTAAAAAAGAAAGCTGACACTTATTGCATATTCTAGATTTTTAAAAAAATTTACCATTATAATGGTAGCTTAGCTGTGGTAACGGTTCAAGGTTTTTGTGGTTTAGTATTTTTAATAGTCCAGTGTAATCTACTCCAGTCATCCTTGACAGAGAATAAAGATGGGCTTTCAAGGATCACAGCTTTCAAGCTGTGTGGAAATGCCCATTTTCCATCTTGAAAGTAATCACATACACACACAGATAAAGACAATGATACTTTGACTGGTATTTCTAAACTGAACCTAGGAAAAAGTCCATGTTTCTGCTAAAACCCCTTTTTTTTTTTTGTCATGGCTAAATTCCCCGTGCCCACAAATCCCATAGTGCTAGTAAAATTGCCACCTTTAATGGGCATTTCATCCCTCTGGCAATCATAGCTGCAGCCTTTAGCACTGACATGAAGCTACCACTTAAAAACAGCTTGTCATTTTCCAGTGACTATAAAATTTATACTGTTCTACAAAGTCAGAAGAAAAAAAATTCCAAACTCTCTAGCACCTTTTCATGAACATATGTCAATATATATATATTTATTTTTAAACAGATATAAAATCTGAAGACTTTTTGCTCCAGAATTTACGTCCTTTTCTCCATGGTGAAATTCAGTCCATGCCTGCCTGAATGTTGGTCAGTCAAATTTAGTCAGCCTTCATATTGGCAACACAGCCTTGACCTCTGAGCTCAACCAACCATTCCTGGTGCACTGGAAGCAAGAATCTCTTTTCATGACATCTCAGCCAACTACGCTCTCCAGATCAGTTAACACTGGTGCTCATTTTGATGCAGAGGGCAGAGATTTAATGAGATCAGGCAGAAGAATGTTCTACAGCAGCAGCCAGAGGCCCCAAACACCCTTTTCCCCTTGTCATGCTCTCCAGAACACTCCTTTCTCTGCTTCTCCCTGAGCTCATGAGGACTCAGTGCCATGTGAGGAGGGTGGCTTGTACTGGTATTGGGATAAATTATTTCTTACAGAAGAAGAAACAGAAAATTCTGCTAATATCTATGTATGTTCTATGTTCCACTGAAAAACTGAATTGGCTTTAAAGTAATGAATAAGATATACCTTTTTTTTTTTTTAAACTTATTCAGAATATGTTTTGAAGCTTTTCTCTAGCCATGGAAGCAGTAAAATTATTAAGCAGAAAAAAACCACAAGCTAGAAAAACAAAAAGGAAGAAAGAAATGAAATAAACAAAGGAAGGAAAAGAAAAAAACAAGAAGACAGAACGAGAAAAAGCCAATTTCTCCAAGCAATTCCTAGATTTTAAGAAGTAAGGCTTTAAGAAGAACCTAGATAACAACTATCACAAATCTCAGCATCACAAAATCCAATAAGGGTGTAAGAATTGACACTCTGGATTCATCTGGATGTGTTCAAAGGGAAGCATGTGGATCACTTTGTTCCTACACTGTGCATAATGTGTAACTTTTGACTTACTCTCTATTCTTAGTTTGGCACCTTTCAGAAGGACTAAGCAAAAATAAAATTCAAGAAATCTAAGAGATATCCTCTCAACCTGGGAATACCTTTCACAAATTGTTTTGCATTGCTGATCTGCATTATATTTAATAGCATTCCATGCAATTATTCATAGTAGCAAACTATGCAGCTTTTGGTTGAAGCTCTTACTAAGAGATAGTCTGAAATAACACAAAATACTGTGGTTGTCCCAAATAACACAATATTGGAGAATGGGAAAATCATATTAACATGTGAAAGAAGTAACATAAGCTGAATCATGTAACTCTACCTTCTCAAGACAGTATTTGAGGATCTGAGACACCACATGAGTCAGTCAATGGTTGCGTAGCTCACCAGGACTGGAAATTTGTTTCTACTTTAAAACTCACACAATCAGGAGATTCTTTTGGCTGTGTTGTGGATTTCTTCCCCACCAATATCAGATAGGCATCTCAGAAGATTATCTTGACTTCACATAATTTTATCTAAGGGAAAAACACATTTTCTTTGTCAATGCAATTTAGAAATGAAAATGTTATGGTTTCTATTTAATACAAAAATTAAATCCAGTCGAGTTACATTTACCAGCTTAAAAAGCTGAAGTATCAGTACTGTGTTTTGCTCAAAAAGCATTTCCTACAGCCTGAAAATGTAATAAAATACACGGGAAATCATAGGTGTAAAAGTATGTGTGTGTGTGTGTGTGTGTGTGTGTGTATCTGTCTATCTGTCTTTATATAAAATCAGTTACTGCCTCATCAAAAAGTCCTTCAAAGTAAGTCCTTCCTCTGCTACCAGAGAACAGAGGAACCCATACTTTTAAAAAGCAAACATTGAAAGAAAAGTAGGAAGGGACAATGTGCTAAAAATTAGCACACACGCTCCACCAGAAACTTTCTTTTTGTTTTTTTTTTTTGCTGCTTTCTAATATGACTGTTAAGAAGTTATGCTGACAAAGCCCTTTTAAAATCAAGATCATTTCAGCAGGTCTTACTGAGTCTGGTACTATTGTGTATTGTCAGCTCAATTACTTGAAGTCAAAATTCAGTCATATTTATGACATGCTGTCAGTCTGTTTTGTGTTCATCATGAGATATTGGTGCAATTTTATCCATCTGAGACTAAGATCTAGTCATAAATACTTCATGACTCTACTGTACAGACCAATCCATGAGGCACCCAAGCATGTGCACAGCTGGATACAAATATACATAATGCACAGAGTAAAGAGAAACAATAGAAAGGGACAGATCTAAAAATTAATGCATGTTACATGGATCTGAAATGAAAAAACCCAAACAAACCCACAAGACATTTTAAAAGGCAATTAAAAATGATATTATAGAGAGTATTCTCAAAGTTATTGTGGAGGTTTGGTGCTCATTTAAAATCATTCACTTTTTTCAGGTTTGTCAGTTCCTCCTGTTACCACCTTGTGCCTAGGCGATTCCAGCTGCCTCTCTGCTGGAAGCTGGATGCCGTTGCATTCAGATTTAGAATCATCTGGTCAGTGCCAACTTCCTCACAAAATAGGAATTGCTCATTATTTCTCCTTCCTTCAGTTCAGAACAGTGCTCTGTTGCTCCTAACTTTAAGCACAAGTAGGTGTATTCTACCCTCCATTTTAGCATCAGAGTCATGATTCTGCCTTACTATGTGGCAAGAACAGATCTGCTTTTCTTAGTCTTGCTTCTTCAGACTAAAAGGGGGAGGCTTTCTGCAGGATTATGAAAAATTCCTCTGAAAATTTTTCTTATCTCTAGCCCTGTGAGAGTCACTTCAGAGAACCAGAAAGCAGCTTCAACACCAGACTTAGATTCTTTGAGTGGTAAATACCTTCTTTTCTCCCTTAGGCATCTCCTGTAAATACTTAACCACTCGGTCACATGACACTAACCTGTTGGAAAGTGCTGGATCACACTTAGAACTGGGTCAAGTACAGATTACAGAAACAGAGAAGGAGATCAAATGACACAGCTGGTGAAGCTTTGTCGAACCCTACAAGAGGTCAGAATTCAAATGTTTCACTTCTATTACGTTTTGCTTCCTCTGTTTCAGGAAATCTGAATAAATAACAAGAGAATCTTACCGAACTTTCTTTAACATGTGGAAAGAGGCATGGCTCCTGAATGCCATTGAAGAATTCCTGTATGAAGGTCAGTGCTTGGAGAATCTGATGGTGAACAGGAGAGCAAAGATTACAGAGTTATCCCAAACTATCCATCATCTGAATAAAGGGAAAGCAGCAGGTATTGATCAGCGCTCTGAAGAAATGTTGAAAGGGGGTGGAAGGTCAAAACATGGAAGTTACACTATCTTGGAAAGGAATGAAATCAAGATCAAATGACAAAGGCAGGACAATAGATTCTCACTCTACAATGTACACAGCATGCATATTGTAGCACAGCTGAACTGAAATTTCACAGAGTGCACAAACACACAAATACACCATGGAAATACAGTGTATATCAAAAAGATGAGGCATATAAATGCCAAAATATGAAGTAGAACAAGGCAGAGGGAAAACAGGGAAAATCTTACACAGCCATTAGTGTAAAAACCTGGGACGTTTGCTGCAGATCTGCAATTTCTATCAGTTATTGAACAGAACTTGTCAGAGAACAAAACCTGAATATACAAAATGTATCTAAAGCAGATGAGAATTGTAGAAAGAATTGCTGCAAGACAAAGAAACACACTCCTTAAGGCACACATGCTTCTCATTTTACTTTGCAAAACCTTTTTCCCTATTTGTGAACTGTTGCCAAGTAACTTTTCCTGGGTACCTGAGCTGAATCTGCTGAGGCTGTGAAGGTTTGGTTCTCTCTGCCTCTATTCATCCCAGCACAACACAGGGAAGTGTATCAGACATTGCCTTAGTCAAGTGTGCTCTACCCTGGATCCTCCTGCCATAAATGCTGCACTGCCTGGTTCAAGTGGGAACCTGACACTATGACATCTCACAAATCAAGGAATAAATTTGAAAGAAAAAGTCCAACTGCAGAGCAGAGATAATCAAAAAAATGTTTGAAAAATGGCTTAAAGCAGGCTGGAAGACTTGAGGAAGTATTTTGGAAAAATTATAGAGCATGGGGTTATGCTTAAAACCACATGAAACACGCTATGCTTACGTCCTTTTTTAATTAATCAGGATCCTGAAGACCACATGTTACTCAAAAGCCTGAAAAATTTTATAAGAAATTATTTCTAGAAAAATACAGGAAATTCTATGCCTGCAACATTAACTCATCTGAATTTTATTTCCTTCTATTTTAAAAGGAAAATGAACCATGAAGAATCCCATTTATTCCCATGACTAATGACATTACAAACATCAAGTTTGGTCCAGTCATCTGTATTTTCATTTAAGCCAACAGCATAGGTGAATAAGCATCTGGCAAAGATTCTAGGTTACTCTATATGTTAAATTACTGTTTTACAACTAAACACCTGCTGTGAGAATTGAAACAAATAGGTGAAGCATTTTTCACTGAACACTCTCTTCAGCATCATCTCATAGTGGCGCTCACCGTGATTCTAATTGGCAAAATAAATCCGGTGGGTGAAAACAGAGCCACCTCAAACCAAGCTAACATTTCTTTTCCTTGGTTTGAGTCTCAAAAGCAGGAAAAAAGAAAAAAGCCTCTGCATTTTTGCTCCATGCTAAAAGTCCAGGAAAGGGCATTCTCACACAGGCCCAAAATGTTTATACAAGTACTACGCAAAAAGTGTTTGAGTTGCTTTCAGCAGCACAGTAGCATAAATGAGGTTTCATGTGCTTTCAAAATACTCTAGATTGATTTTTCTCCTTTATGCTGCCTTTGCCCTTGTATAACTCACTCTAATTCACTGCATTTACACTACCAAGGTAGAACTAGCACCATGTATCTGCTCACTTTATAAAACTGTATTTTTATTACTGCCCACAACACAGAGTCAGAGGTGATTGTCCTCTGTTCAGTCCTCCCTATTTCATCCCAAGTGTCAAATTTGTCGTTTTTAATTTTTCCAAATTATATCCTTCAACTTTCAGAAGTATGCTACGAGTGTGCGTGGACCTATTACTTTGGAAACTATATCAGAAGCATGTTGGAACTTAGAGATGAAAATTAAGATAATTAAAATATTTTTCCAGTATCTTTGGAAAGCGTAATAAAAGATACAGAGAACAGCACCCAACTCATGTAGCCTTCTGGCATCACTTACACAAAGTTTAATTAAAGCTTCCAAACACATCTAACCTCTTCCTTTGCCCTGCAGAAGCGTGCCTTGCTCAGGTCTACAGAGCTTTTTGCCATTAGCTTGTCTACTCAGGTGAGCTACTGCAGAAAGTCAGTGGCTAAATTCACTTACACAAACACATACCTTTTTTTTTTACCCCAACTTGAAGCTAAGGGAGCTACTCTTAAGTACCCTT
Organism: Pachycephala philippinensis; assembly: GCA_013397055.1. Classification (NCBI taxonomy): domain Eukaryota; kingdom Metazoa; phylum Chordata; class Aves; order Passeriformes; genus Pachycephala; species Pachycephala philippinensis. The sequence goes on along the minus strand of VWZT01003207.1, from coordinate 158,621 downwards.
CAAAATCAATCAGAGCATGATTTTAGCATTCTGCCCTCCAAACTTACTCTCCAGAAGCAAAAAGAGAAAGAAATACTGTGATCTGAAGTGGAGTTTCTCTAACTTACTCTTATACAAGGATTAAAGGGATGATTTTTGTGAGGCATTCTATAACTAGATTCTGCACAGAAAAATAATAAATCAATACATTGATTTTTCCTCACTAACAAATATAATTTACCAAAACACTGTGTTTATTACAATTCATTCTGCTGTGTCTCTGCCTGGTGAAGCTATTTGTCAATTTCAAAATGGAAAAAATAAAAAGCTTTCATCATTTCCTTATTGTCCTTGCTCACAGTTAACTCTTAACGAGTTCTGTCAATGAAAAAATTGCCAGCTATTCTCTCTCAAATCTGCCTTGCCAAACCCTTGTAATTCTATGCCAGTAGAAAGAATCATGCTCTCTACTTTGCCTTGAGTAAACAATGCAAATATCAACACAAAGTACAAATATTCTCATCTACAATATAAGATCATTACATAGAACTGTCAGCCTACTTTACAAATTCCCATCTGATCACAGGGACGTTAATTAGCGGGGAAGAAAACTTTGCAAAGGTTTTAGCACTTCTGACTTTGGAATCTCAGAGCACTCTACAGAATTAAGTAAATTCTGCCTCATAAGAGCCTTCCAAATTAAATTCTTAGGTGAAAGAAAAAATAACATTTAGGGCAGAAACTCCACCCCTCCCTCACCCCAGCCCCAAAACTAAGGGCCATATTATGAATCTGTTCTTGCTTCTGGTAAAAATTATTTGCACATTTAAATTAATTGGACTATTTCAGATAATAGGTGCATGCCAGTGGAGGAGAAGCTGTTCACAGTGCAACTGCAATGACAGCCAAAGTTTCACATTATTTCCCCTAAAAAGTCAGTGAGAAAGATACTGGCTAGCCTGGAATCAGAAGAGCAACACTCTTTTTTTTCCCCAGTCAAAAAATGTTCTGCTAGAAGCAACCTAAAAAGAAAATGTAGTCCAGCCACTTTACCAAAACAGGTATTATGCAAGACACATTGATTAGTTTTCCAGTAAGGCTTTTCTAATGGCTCCAGATAGCCTGAAATATTGCCAAACTGCTTTTAGAATAATATTTTTTAATAATTGCCTGAAGAAACTTTTGCTGGAAAGTATACTAGATTCCTTTTCTGCTCTCCCTCCTAGCCTTTCACTTGTGTTTTTAAATTGCAAGTTTTCTAAAGCAGTAACTGCTTCTAAATATGCTTATATATTAACTTACAGAATCTTCCCTCTCAAAATTTTCAAATGGTATTAGAAATCAAATAATCTTAGTGACTTTTATTTTCAGTTTTCTGCTCTAGTCAAATTTTCAGTTTTTAGTCATACTGAAAACAATCAGCCCTGGTCTCATCTTTCATTGTAACAATATTCTAACCATGAAATATTACTGATTTCTTGCCATATTTTAACATTATTGCAATCCCTCTCACAAGATACTGTCAAATGATACTTCAAGACTTGGTTTTATCTGACCAAAAAGGAAAAAGGGTTCTTCTTCACTTTTATTTATTTATTTATTGTTAACAGGTGCTTCTGATTCACTAAAAGCTTTCCATCCTCTCATCTTCTAATCATTTCCCTCATTTTTAGGCTTGTTCTCACCTAGAACAGGCTCCTTCAATGTTCTTTCACTACTTCAATCAGAGTGATGGTGGCACCGACTTGGAGTTACTCACCTTCTTTGGCTTGGATGACAGTTAATTTTGTGCTTTTACCCAGAATTTCACCACAGGCACCTGATTTTCTCAATTCATCTTCCCTGAATTTCTTTCTCCAGTGATCATCTCCAGCGCGTTTTACCTCAAATGTGAATGTAAACAATGACCCCTGCACTAGTGAAAGCTCGAGAGGGGGTGAGCAGGTACAATGGTGAAAAAACATTAATTCTGTTTCTTTTAGGACATCTTTATCTCTAACACTTACAATTGAAATGTAAAAGGTCTGGTTATCAACCACAGGCCAGCTGGAGAGAAAACATCTCCCTCTGCACTGATAGCCTGACACTTGCTTCAGGGTCAGAAAGGGATCCAAAGGTTGCTTCTGTATTAACATATCCTCAGAAATATGAGAAATACAAACTAGAAAATGCCTTTGTTTCCCCAGTGAAGCTTTCCTGGACATGTCACTTAAGTTTTTTCATCAGAAAATACTATTGCATTTGTTTTGGTCTTTATTTTTTTATTCTTTTGTGTGACCTTTTGTAAAAGCAGTTCCTTCCTTCTTGTCAGGTGCACTTGTGAGATGTTTTTCTTCATTTCTGACATTTTTTAGACTGTCAAAATTCCTCTGGAACACACTTCTTTTTGAACATGGTGCAGATTTGAGTTGTTAGAATGAGGGAAAAGAAAAAGGGAGGAAGTAGCAAAAAGAGAGAAAGTCAAGAAACCGCAAACTAAAATTGTGAAATCAGGGCTGTTCGCTAAAATAAAAATGTATACTAAAATTTCCACAGGTGTTTTACTAGAAATTACTGATTTTAAATGTCCTATAAAATTTTCAAATTTTTACTGGGACGGAAATATTCTTCTGTCAGAAATGGTATTGCAGAGCAATAGTTATAACAAATTACAACAATTCACTTACAAATTGTAATCTTTACTTTTTCAGTCTCTTTTTCCAGGTTTCCTCTTGTCCTCTCCTATGACTTCTTTTCATGCACTCGCTTGCTCACTTCTTTTTAGAAATAACCTTATGCTTCTCTCATCTCTGTATGCTTTTAGTACATGTCTTCCTATATAACACATCTCCATACCTTGGCTCCATCACCTCTAATATTTCCTTCTTCTCTTTTTAATTCCTTCTTCTATGCTCTTCTGTTTCTTCCATAATTCCCTCAACTCGGCACCCATTCTTCACCCAGGTCTCCTCTAACTGTGCTCTCAGTAAAATGTGCTGGTATCCGTCCCTGTTGGGACTCGTTTTCTTTTGCTACCTGCAATCCTACTCCAAATACTCATACCTCGGGGGCGGAGGGGAAAGGGAAAGGAAGTCTCTGTCTGTGTATGCACCTCAGTGATCTCTGCCTGCTCTGTTTCAAATTGGAACTTCCCTAAGGTGGCAGGCAGCGAGCAGCACACGGAACTGTGTGGCACAAGCACAGGCGGCCAGCCCCAGTGTCATGTACAGCTGCATGAGAGGTCCCAAAAGCACAGGCTGCTCACACAGCTGCATTCTCCTGCTCAGAAATTAGGACAGAGCCTCCAACAGCCACGAACATAACTGGCATGATGAGAGAAGTGTTGTTTCCAGACAGAGATACTTGGCAAAACTCTGCTTCATCCGTGTCCAGGTGACCAGATCCACCTTCACTGCTTCTCAGATAGTGTTCCCTTGCAGCAAATCTGGGGTTATACCAACTGATCAGCTAAAAAGTTAATTTCCAAGACCAGGAATAGACTTCTCTGAATTACTAAAGGGAACAAAATGAAGCCTTTCATTTCCATGTTCAGTATGAATGGGAAAGCAGAATAAAATAAGATGTGAGTCTTCCTTTTTCATGGTTTTCCTCCCTGTGGAGAATTTTCATTTTATATTATATTTTAAGTGATAAGAGAGTCAATCTTGATATCAATGATATCAGGGTGGTAACATGGGACCCATCTCAGTCAATGTCTCTAGGTACAGTACAAATAATAAGTAATAATCTTGGCAATATCCAAATTTCTAAGAGAATTTTTGGAAATAGTATCACGGAGATTAAATGCTACTTCTAATTTTTTAATCAGTTTCTCACAGACAGCAATGCACAGGTGCCTTGACCTTAAACTTAGGTAATTATTATAATTAAAGAGCTAATACTCCATTCACGAATGTCTGCTGCACTATCTCTATTGTCTAAACCCCATTATTGTGCATGAAGTTCCTTTTCTGTTCCCGGTTTCTTTGGAACTCTTCCAAGATTTACTCAGTTATTGTTTAAAGCCTTTCTCAGTATGTTAGTGTGTTGGTGTTTTGTGCTCTGCATCCTATGACTTATGGATCATTCCAGTTTTGGAGGGATATTTTCTGTATCCATTCAAAAACATGACCCATTCCCATATGCAGTAAATATACTATTCCTCTAATCAATAATTTCTGCTAACTCCCCAAATAAACCCATCCTTTCTTTATTATGTTGAGCAAATTAGACAAATGAATGTTTTGTAAAACTTGCAGCCTTTTTTGTTCCCTTGGGTCCCAGTCTGTCTCACTCCCTGTCTTTTTTATTTCCTTTTTCAGTGAGCACTACCCGTATACCTCAGCTGTATTTACAGGACTATTTGGTCTAATTCTGTCACCGGAATGAAATCTATGCAAATGAAAGACTTTCTCAGTGTGCCTGCCAAACCATATTCTTTCCCAAGCACAAATTTCTGCCCAAATTATTTTTAAATAGTTTTAGCTCTGGAAAGGGAAGGAGTTACACACATTGAAGAGAAATATTTCATTTCAATTTCAGACATTTTAAAGAAAACTAATGTATTGATTAAAAGAAAGCAGTACCTCTCTCCTGCTTTACCCTACAGCCAATCTTGAATAGAAGAAAGGTTGGTTCAATTCCTGCTTTTGCCTGAGGGGTTTTGAACCATATCTCCTGTAAAAATGTTTAACTACCATGTTACAGAATTTTCATATTCTAGGAGAAAGACTCTCTCAATCTCTCCTGCTGGTGCTATTCCACTTGGTTTAATTCACTTAAATATTCTGAGGCACAGTGAAAATGACTCAGTAACATGAGGTTTGTGGTACTCGTGGAAAATGGGGCCTCAGGGTTCAAGTCTTTGCTTCAATAAATATCTAAATATTTTTAAACAAAGCAGATTTTTAGCAGGAAAAAGTGAAAGAATTTAAACCACAGTGTGACACACTACAGACTCAAAGACATTCTCCTTGGCAGTGACAACTCCTGAGGAGGAGAGAGTATGGAGCCCTGGCCTTCAAAAGATGAAGCACACAACAAAAGATGGGGATTCACTCATTTTGTGAAACTAGTGTGGACAACTGTTTTTCTCAGTAAAGACCTGTTCAGCCACTGTACAGTGATTTTGCTGATAGTTCTGGCACAATGGAAGATACACTTCAGTTTAAAAAAACTTGCAGAAATGCTAATCAAACCCTATACTTAATTTTTGGTAATCACAACAATAGTAAAACAGATGTCCTTACAAAAGAAGCTTGGGGAAAGGAAGGAAGGCATTTCTGTCAAACTGTCCTCAGAGGTTAGAATTCAGTAGTTTTCATTGTCATAGAAAATAGTTACCAATGTGGTGACAGCAGGTAGGACAAGGAGTAAACAGAAAAGGGGTTGAATTATAAATATACAACCACCAGATGATGTTTTTAGTGAAAAACAAGTATTATTGATCAACAAATGTGTTGCTGTTCTGCACAACATGTGAAGGAACAGATACCTACTTCGGAGTTATAACCTAAAATTCATTTCCTGTGAAGTATAGATCTTAAGGGGAAAACACATAATGATATTTTTATATAACCCATATATAAACAATTTTAAAAATGACCTTTTATATAATTTCTATGGAAAATGAAAACATGCAGAGGTTTGCTTTTGCTTCATAAAGGCTTAAGGACTTGCTTCAGTCAGACACTTCACAATGTACCTAATTTAAAACAAAAACCCAGTTTAAAAAGATACACATTTATAAATCTTGCCAAGGAACACTCAAATTACATGTACTATTCCATGAGGGAAATAGTGTAAGCAACATCAAGTTTATCTGTTAAAAATTTTACTGTCATGTTCCTCCTGCAAAACTTGGGTGTCTTTTTCAAAAGAAATCCTGCATATTCTCTGAAATTATGTTTTCTTTTATTCATAAAGTGTTCATTAATTAAAGCAAGCCAATATTGTCAGCAGAGATGCATCTGTTACTCTTAGGAGTCTCCAGGACAAATTCTGTTTTGGTGACGTCTGTTTTACTATTGTCCTAATGGAGCAAATGGCTAAAGACCGAGTTCTTTCTGATGTACACATGTTATATATGCAATTAAGTCTTGCTATAGTAAAGAATCACTGTCAGCAGAGATTATTTTAATGGATGTACAGTATTACTTTAAACTAAGTCTTCACCATCTGTTCATCTTAATTACAAATGCAAAACCAACATATCTTACATTAGCATCAGAAAATGGGGAAATATCAGTGACTGAAATGTCCATATATACTCTTTGTGCAATACTGCATGCATCTGTGCCATTTTTCGTCTCCTCTTCCAAGCAACACAAATTGGGAAGAGGGGGAGGAAAGAAGGGGGTAGAATTATTCCTCACAGATAATTTTCTGGCATGGTTGAATATTTTTCTGGCAAACAAGGACTCATTATAAAACATTTCAATATATTATGCTTTAGAATGATTTCCAAAAGTATGTACTTGCACTTGTACCTCATTCTAGCTCTTTCTGGCTGCCAGATTATCAGGGAAAATGAAAGAAAGAGCCAACACATGCTAATGCCATCTAATAAATCACCAAAATGAAGGTAAAAGAATATGCAAGGAATATTCTGAATTATATCAAACTAAGACACAATAAGGAAGTTAAATTTAAAAAATACAGCTCTATATTTCTGACATGATTTTACTTTGTATGGACAAGATAGACTTACAGAAAATAATAAAATAAGTGAGAGTACAGCCTGTCTATAATCTGCAGCAATTTGGTAGCTTTCAACTAGATATTTGGTCCTACAACTGTGCATCACTATGGAAGCAGCATTACAGCAGTTAAGACTGAGTTGAGTTTACTGATTTTAAAGTACTTTGCCATCCCCTTGTTGACTCAGTTTATCTGGAAATCTGTTGTACATCATGGTACAAAAACATGCATCCTGACAAAATTATGATCCAGAACGAAGGGAAACTCAGGGAAAGATATAAACTAGTATCTTGCAAGACACTAGTATGTGCCAAAAATGTATGAAAAATAAAATAATTTTAAAAACCCCAAACAAACACCCTGGCAAAGAGTCCATCAGCCTCAAATTCTCTAGCTAGTTCTCATGAAATGCGACAGTCAACTTTTAACATCTTCCAACCAAGATGTTCCAGATCCAAAACTCTGATTTGGCATGTCTATCCTGAGATAATCCATGCACATAAATATATGAGAAATATAAGTGATGATATTATTCTCCGCTTTACATATAAGAAAATACACATAGAAAAGTCTAATTTCAAACTGCAGAGACCACATTAGAAGACAATCTTTTTTTGTGGAGTCTTATCCCTAAATGATAAGCACTTCAAAGGGATGGTTGGCATTGTGTCAATAAGAAGGATAATGGAACTCAAACAGAGGTACAGGATGCAGGACTAGTTGATATGTAAACTCTGTATCAGTTGCAATTGTTTACAACTAGAGTATAAAAAAAATTTTATACAAGTCTCTAATAAATATATTAGTGGAAATAGGTTTGGTGAGATATTTCCCAATAATTTTTTACTTTGAAAGTTGACAGGAAAACAACATAAATCATTACCGCTGGTAATTTGTACTGGGGAAATGTGTATGGCCTTACATTACACCATCTTACATAACAATATCAAATATGAAAATCAAAACTGCTCTGTAATAAACAGCATTTTTACTGATTGCACATGATTATGTTAAGCAGCTTCTTCTAACAGTGTCACAGAGGTGATTTAATAGCTCCTATAACTAATCTTCCCAGATGACCTCTCCCCTCTGCTGATGAAGCCTATTCAAAACCTACTGCTCTTTGCTCATTTCACCATCTTTTATTTTCGATCTATTTTGATCATAAATACTTTTGGCAAAATTCTACTTTCCTCTGAACAAGTTTTCTTTGGACATCTCAGCTCACCTATGTGAGTGATGTAAAAGGAAACATGTCCTTATCATTGGTCTCATTATTACTATTATTTCCCCGAAACCACCACATCAATAAGGGTAAGAAATCACTCATCGGGTATCTGACATCTATGCAAAGTACTGCAGTTTCCAGCCTCTTTCTTCCAGCACTGAGAAGAAAATTCAGACAGCTACTTTTTAACAAACTATTGAAAAAAACCCGCCATCTCTCACAAATACCAAACCGGAAAAGAATGCCTTAAAATGTTACCATCAAGTTCAAATAATGTAGAGAAAACTTCATATGTAAAACCAAATATGCATGCGCTGAAAATACACAGAGTGCTGTAAACCGCAGATATTAACAGTCAACTTAAAAGACCAAACCAAAACACAAAAGTGGAAGGAGTTAAAGAGCAAGTCATATCATTATAGCTGGAATAGGATGAAATTCCAAGTTGTTCTCAAGGTCAAGCAAGGCGAAGAGGCGCGGGTGCGCGGCCGCTGGGGATCCCGGCGGTGCGGGAGTCCCTAGGGGGCACTGCGCAATTAATATTGGCTTACACGGCCACGCCACAAAGACGGGCTGCTGCCCAAAAACGTGAGCAAGCGTTTTGTTCGCAGAGCAGCCTCCCGATTGCACTGTAAACCCGCACTGTTTGTCCTTATATAATAACGAACTACCTTATATCATAAATATTTTCCTCTAGGATCATTTAATATTCTAGTAAAACGCAGGAATTGCAGATTGCGTGGACAACAACCAGACAGAAGGAAAGAAAAGCAGTAAAATACTCCTGTTTGGGGGAGGGGGCAGGTAGAAAGAAGGTTAAATAAGTGTTAAAGTCATCTTGATTATAAAGGTAAAGTAAAACTCGAGTTTATACATACGTATTATTTTGTGCAAATGAAAAAAAAAGAAAACTACTATTGAGTTTATGAAACAAATTAAATCCTTGATACAATGAGATTTTCCTGATTCAGCTTCAGGATTGAATGATTTTTCATACAACAGGGTAAACAAGTCAAATTTGTGTTTTTGTTTCTACGTGAAAATAATGCAATTCTTACAGTGTCTGCCTGCTGAAACTATCAAATAAAGAAATGCCTTTATTCTTCAGCTTTAAACTCAGAGCTACTGATCAGAGCAGGCTCGAAGAATGCTGAGAGAGTCCCTGCACTGTACAGGACTGCCGGTCAATAAAGCTGTGATTTCTCAGTTTGAATTATGTAGGTGCCAGGACATTGCCACCTTGTAAGTGAGCAGCTTAAATGGGTGCCTCTATTTTGTGTGTGCATCTGCAAGGGAGGATGATATTTCATTTTTTAACTTGAGAATGTAGGTGTCATGGGAATTCTGTCTCTCCATATCAAATAGCAGTATACACAGGAAAGGCACAAATAGGGACCTTTCATACAAAATTCCCAGTTGCTCTTCCTGATCCCAAGTTAGAATTGACAAATAACATTAATGGTTTTTTTTACACTAAACCCTTATTTTGGAAGCAGAAAGCAAGTAAGGAAATGAGTGCTGTTGGACAAGATTTTATCTTTCCTCTGCCACTTGTTTATTGTCACTGAGGACTTATGCATTTCTCTAATAGTTTTAGCCACAATCTTCCAATTCAGTCCTATAAGCAGGATGTTCCGTGAGAAATGCTATCCTACCATGAAGGGTGCCATATTAAAGCCACTTCTGGAAACTTCACATTAGCCATCAGCTTTGCATTATCTTGTATTTAGAGCAGGTTTAAAGCAGGCTGGAAAAATCAGAGTTGCAATTGTATGAGAATTTCTATTACTGAAAACGAAGAATTTTGCTTATTAGCAAAAGTTACACAGTTTCAAGCTTTCCCAAAGAAGGGGCAGAGAAATTAGTTTTGAGATAATAAAAATATTTTGAAAATTTCAAAATAATATCATGCCAAGAAGTTGAGTGATTACCAGCTTTAGAGCAAAGAGTCCAGAATCCTTGGAAGCTTAGCTTATGTCTTTTAAAAATTCTTCAAAACCAACACAAGACATTTTGGTTGCCATTAATCTGGGCTTTTGAGCCAAAATTTGCTTCATTGTTACATATCAAAGTATCTGTAAGAGATTCAATAAAGACACCATGAGCATAAAATTAAAAAGTTTCTAAAATTAAAGTAAAAAATAGACAAATATACCAGGAGGGTGGGAGGATCAGTCTTCGATAAGCATTGCCTTCAGCCTGGTGCTGTGAAAGAGACTCTCACCCATCAGATATATAGGAGCAAACTTCGTAACTACAAAATTTTGCTGATGAGAAAAGCAGAAAATCTTTTCTCTGCAGCTTTTAGTTCTGATATTCTGGACTCTATTACATGGTCTTCTTTCATCATTGATTACATTTTATTGTGCACTGTAAATGTAAAATACTTATTTTATTTCTATAACTCTAGGCACATTCCTAGCAAAAGATCTATCTTTGAAGCCTTTCTATTAATGTAAAAATGATAATATAGAAATTAATACCACTATAGTTTTACTGAACATATATTTTGAGAAATATTGTAATATTTTTATTTTGTCAGTCAAAATGGGGTAAATGTAACATTATTTTCAAAGAATTTCCAACAGATGAAATAATGCTAGTTTCTTCTTACTACATCATACTTGGAGGCAAATTCTTTGTAATGCAGGTCCCAAGGATTTGAAGAATTTGATTTTGATGAACATGATGAGTTAATTAGAAGTAACATTCCCTGTCACCTCAGAACAAAAGCTAGTCACAAGTAACCTTGAAATACAATCTATTTCATGGAACTGTGTAAACAAGGAGCTGACAACTTTTACAGAGCAATTGGTAAGATTATATGTTTCTTTCCTAAATTACAGATAAACTGTGATAGTAGGAACTCAGTAGGAGCCAGGAACAGGCATTTAGTTTTCACCTAGCCACTTGTCTGGTACCCTATCACCTGTCTGTGACGTGGTGGCTTCCCAACTTGTGCCGAGTCTTACAGAGCCGAGAACTGGGATCTGCTGCCTCTCACAGTGTTTCTCTCACACCACAGCCTTCACCCCCTGCTTGGGCTCCATGTCATTTGCCATGGACCTCTGCACTCCATTGGGAACACGTGTAATAGGTTGCTGAATGATGGTCTGAATTTGGGATAGGTGCCCGAACAACGTAAACATGGAAGTTAAATTAGCATTCCTTACAAAGGCTGAGAAAAATAAAAAAGAAAAGAGCAGATGAGAAACTATGTACACATGTGGTGACAAGACCTCTTCATTTGCCTTCTGACATTGCTCGCTGATGGAATGTAAGAACAGCCTATGTATGAAACCAGACAATTCGCAGTGCAGTATTCCAGGGGCAAAATTTGAAAGCTCTGCAATGATGGGGAGAAGAATCATAGAATCTCTAAGGCTGGAAAAGATCTCCAGGACCATCAAGTCCAACCACCAGCATAGAAAGAAACCCTGCAATCTGCTGTTGAACTTTAATCCCACTGCTGGCACAAAATCTGACTCGGGTCATTCCTTGTGGAAAGCAAACACTCTCTCATTGCTGGCATTTGGGATTCAGCAATGCTGTATGAACTGTTGCAACATGACATCCCAGCAATCCAAAATCCATACCCTGACCATCTCCTTAAGGTCTGGAGACTTGATAAACTTCCACTGAGCTGTGAAAGACTGCCAAACATCATAGACTTTGCTTGATACTACTTCCAGCTCTAGTTAAGAAAGCATTGCCATAAGATATCTCAAGAATTCAGCTGATAATTATAAAAATAGGACTAAAAGTATTTATTTTTGCATGATAACAAGCATTCTTAAGATATTTGAACTATCAAAAGCAATGGGCTAGAAAATAGTAGTAAAATCTTCATAAACTCATCCAAGCTGCAAACTCCTGATCTGAACTTCTGTGTTTCCAAGAGCAGCCAGGGGGAACAAAATGAAGGTTTTGACTGAGTCCTGCTCTGCATTTTGTGTTAATTCAACTTTTCTAAATGTAGTTTCTTTACGGAAACTAATTTGCCCTTTTCCCATTCTCATTCAGTGACACTTCGTGTTTGTCTGTTGATTCAAAGTTGGCAATTTTCACTAGCCAGTTGCAAAACAAATTGAGAGATTGAAAGGTCACAGAGATGTTAAGCTCATCCAGATTTCAGAACAACCCCAAATCCCACAAGGCCATGTTAAAAAAACCAAAACCAAAACAACAACAAACAAATATTTATAGCCATGAAAAGATAAGTTTTTCTTATACAAGTTACTGAAATTTCTATTTGAACAAAATAAAGTTCTAGCTGTGATTGAAGAGGTTCTCCTCTGTTGACAGAGAGGCAGCACAACAAACTTAAGCTATCTCAGACTGCATGACATCTGGCTCCAGGCTCAGTGCAGTTTCTACACGCACTGCTTCCTGTCACAGTAATTAAGTGCATTTTTCTTGATTAACAAAAATCCAAACAAGATAAAGAGCTAATTTTCTTTCTGCTTTGGGTCCCAGTGGATGAAGCCTGTATGTATTTCTTGGGGGTTCTTCATCATTTAGCACTGAGATAAATCCAATGACTTTCCTGAAAACACTATAAACAGGTAATTTTTGGATGCACCAAGGTTTTTGTAATAAGACACTTTATTTAAATTTATACTAAAGTCATTTTAGGCTTGAGGAGCTGAAAGGAAGGAGCCAATGTGAACAGAAATGTTTTCTTATTTTACCTTCCTATGAAATGGGAGAGGTGCAGATTTTGAGTTAACACTTGCCAGCAATTCAAAGCTGATACCAATTTAGATTTGTATGAGAAACAGAGGGTGAAGCAACACATACAAAACAAATCTAACCAAGGCCATTTTACTGTTCAAACTATGTGGAATGCAGTAAGTGAACACCCAGCAAAAGAAATGAGTATTTTGTTCTGAGAAATGGACATGGAAATCCTTGCTTGTATGAACAATCCTTAATTAAATGACATAATGACTGTCTAACAAATTTTGTAGAAAAAATAATGTAATAAATAATTAGAATAATTACAACTGAACTGGTGCTGAATTTAGCCTCTCAGCACAAAAATAAAATCTGTATAGGAATAGAAAGTCAAACCACTTTATCGAGTACTTGTCAAATTTAGAAACATGGAACGTATGCTGCAGAAACTCTTCCAAAAGAAGTTTTAGTAAATTGACATTTAAACCCCATTCTTTCTACCCATCTACTCTTTTAATTTTCTTTTCAAAACTGTCTGAATTCTAACTGCATTATAGTAACTGCTCCTGTTAGAGGCGACCCCTTGGAATGCATTAAGCAGATGATAGCCGATGCACCACATGATCCCTTTGCAAAATATGGGGCTAATTTAACAGCATTAAATAAATCTCTTTTCTAAAGCTCACTGTATGTTTCTAACATGCAGAGCTTTTTTGTTGTTGTGTTTTGGGTTTTTTAGTATCTTTCATTTCCTATCCACATAAAATGGAGAACGTTTGAAGCCACAGTAACATTGTAATAAGGAGTTTTAAAATACCTGGATGGCTCAAACCACAGCCTCCCTCAGGGCCCTACAGCGTGACATGACGAGGAGCAGGCCAGTGGGTCATGCTGAGAAGGAGCCAACGATTCACAGTGAGTGAGGACTTCTTGGAAGCATTAGAAGTAAAAATGGTTACAGTACATATTAAAACTGTGACAAATGCCTGGGGTACTTGGCATATATATACCTAAAGCTGGGAGGTTACTTTTAATACTCCTGCAGATCACCTTTAAATGAATTTTCGCTTTGCTAGTGCACATATTATATGTACCAAAAGTAAAGAAACTTACATGTGCTGTATGGCATCCTTAGACAGCACGGTTCATTGCAGCATGAAGCTCATTGTAGTGCTCTTGTGATTCTGTTAAAATTCTGGTCAGCTTCTCCCAATCAGATACTGGGAAGTAACGAGGTTCTCCAACACTGTGGGCAAAGTGGCAGTAAATTAGTGGCTTATGGATAAATATGTGCTCATCAACACCCTGGTGCTAACAATATAGAGATATAAACAAGTATTCACCCAGCATATTAACCCTTTATCACAATTGTCTCTTTTTTGTGTGTGCACTTATGAAGTCTGGGAACAGCCCTGTTAACTACAGAACCAGTAGATAGTATTTTATTTTTTTTTCTCTCAGACCCTGGCAGCATGCCATTTCTAGAAGTTCAGGCTGCTAGATCTCCTGGACTGGGTCTTCTCTCTGTAGACAACTGAACAGGCTATCAAATGCAATGCAGATTCTGTTGATAGAATTTCATTTCAGCTCCGTTTCTGAAGGAAAAAAAGTTCACCCCAAAATTATGGCACTATTTTTCCCAGGCACTTTATGTTATTAATATATAATTTCATGCCGTTTTACTCTGCTCTCTTTGGACTACACTCTACTTCCTGTGTATCCTCCATTGATTCTGAATATTCTCCTAGTCTTTACCATGGCATGCAACCATAAGGTGGTAGCATCTGAACAGAAAAAAGATAAATAATCTCATTACAAAGAAGAAACTTCAATAAATATGCTTCTTCAAGTAAAACAGAAGACAGAATACTTCTTGTACCTCTAGTGATTTTGTTTTTATCATCTTTTCTATTATATTGAAATTATGTTCATTCAGACAAGAAACAGAGTAAAAAAATTATTCCATAATAAAAAATTGATCTGTAAAATATATAGTTTCAGTATAACATCCCTTTGATCTTTCTAGTACTTAGAGTATAATATACCATGAAACAGGGCAGATACCTGTCTTACCTTGTGCTGAGAATCATACCTCCAAGTACCTTCTGTAGTATGGATGAAAATTTTGTTAAAATGTTCGGTATCTTTTTCCTCCATACATTTAACTAAGGAAATACAGGATGGTTTCATGGAGCCATAAAAGTACCAAGGAAATAGGAAGCTATATATCACTGGAGTGGCAAAAGTGTTCCCTGCAAAAACATTTCATTTCAAACACCTTTTTACCTTATACATGGTACTGTCAATCCCCCATTAGAAACTAAAATGTTTCAGTCAGTGATACGCATTCTTGGGTCATCAAAAGATGAATAGTTGCTTTCCACAGTGTATATGTTTAATGGACAATTAATGTCCTGTTGTAAATGGAATTACATAATGAGGTTGTTTGTTTGCCTTGGAAACAGTGAACCCTTCCCATTACCCCTTCTTTCTATGACTTTCATCTTTGTTATAATCCCATTTTATTTACCTCTGGCACACTTCTTTCTCTTTAGGATGGCCTGACTGTATCCTTCTGGAGTCCCAGCTTCTGTTCAAAAATTCCTTTTTCTGGATTGCCTCTTTTTCTCTATTATTCCTAACTTCACTCCCATTATGGATTATCCTGACACACTGGATACAAAGGGCTACACCAGCATTACGAACAACACATCAGACTTGAGGCTAAGACACTTCCCATTGTTTCTGATGTGTTGTTCACCTCGACCCTTTATTATACCCTTCATTAACTATCACTTTGATACTCCAACTCTCCATTCTGTCATTGATTGTTATCAGTCAACAAATGCTGACCTTATTAAAGGCAGTGAAAACGTTCCTCTTGACTTCAGGATTTCACCCAGAGTGCCAGCTCCAGCATGGTTTCCTCAAGAACATTGCATTCATTTTCAGGAATTGCTGCAAAGTGCAAATGCATTCACTGGGACTTTTGCAGCATGGAATCACCCTGATACTTAAGACTAAATTCAGCAAGCATGTTAATAAGTATTTGGTGTGCAGGTGGCTCAGGTAACCATACTTCCCCTACTGTCTTCATATTTATGTGCAAGTTGTTTCAATATAATTTATCTGGTTTTATGTCTAGCAGATATCATTATTAGGAAATTTTATTTTGAAATTTTCCACGATTGGGGTATTTCTTGTTAAAATGCTCTTTTTCCAGTGACTTTTGATCCAAATGTATTATGAGTTTAAAAAAACTGGCATCCTGCTCTCCTTCTTGCTTCTAAACAGATGTTAAATAAGCAGCCCTCAGGAACTATGGGTAAAATTCCTACCTCAATCCAAAGATTAATATTTCCAAATGCATTGAAAAAAGGAATCTGTCTTTAAATCCTAGAGATAACATACAAAGATCAGAAACTGTTGAAGACTAGAAAAACAAATTATGCTCTCAGCAGCACAGTTGTTCCAGCAATGCCTCTTACAATCAGGAAGATTTTTACTATGATTTTTTAACATTGATTTCCCTTTGCGAACCTCACAGGCACTCTGTCAGGCTTCCCAAATTGCTGCTGTCTCCCACGCACCTGCTGATGGTCTCACACTACTGCTCACTTGTTGCCAGCTCGATTCACAGTACTAAAAATGTTCTCACTCATATAGAAAGTGACAGCTGAATTTGTTAAAAGCTAACCCAGATAGGAAGGCTAAACAAAAAGAAAGCTAGCTTGGAAAAAAAAAAATTAACACTAGGTTCACTGAGTTGCCAAATCTTATGGTATTTTTTCAATAATTCTTTTGAGGAAAAGTATGTTCAGAATTGTTAGATGTTCTTTGCTTTCCCTTATTTCTTTCCTTGATCCTCACTTCCTGCCTACATGCAGGAGGCAGTACAGGAATTGTGATGAGAGTGCTTTTTCAAAAAAGATCCTGCCAAACTTTGTGGGCACGAGGCAGCAGAAGGAAATGGAAGGACCATTCATATTTGAAAAGACAACCACCTTGATATCATTTGAATGTGGACTTGAGAAGGATGAGGAAGGAAGCCATCATCTCCAATGGGAGTAACTTTGACTCCTCAGCACTCTGCATGCTTTTCCCTCCCTGCAGTCTGCTCTGTGTGTAAGCATCCAGTAATTTAGAAAACTGGGAGGGAGGAGAGGACATCTGAGGGGTTGTAAGGTTGTGCTTAAGTTTGTTGGCTAAACAAACACACACATAAACCAAAAAAAACAAAGGAAAAAGGAAAAAGGAAAAAGGAAAAAGGAAAAAGGAAAAAGGAAAAAGGAAAAAGGAAAAAGGAAAAAGGAAAAAGGAAAAAGGAAAAAGGAAAAAGGAAAAAGGAAAAAGGAAAAAGGAAAAAGGAAAAAGGAAAAAGGAAAAAGGAAAAAGGAAAAAGGAAAAAGGAAAAAGGAAAAAGGAAAAAGGAAAAAGGAAAAAGGAAAAAGGAAAAAGGAAAAAGGAAAAAGGAAAAAGGAAAAAGGAAAAAGGAAAAAGGAAAAAGGAAAAAGGAAAAAGGAAAAAGGAAAAAGGAAAAANGGAGCGGAGAGGAGAGGAGAGGAGAGGAGAGGAGAGGAGAGGAGAGGAGAGGAGCAGCTGGCCAAATTTTGTCCTTTGCTACGACAGACCCCACGTATTAGTTGTCTCCTTCCTAGACTATAGCAGAGTGGAGTGATACCGTGTAAACTTTATATCTGAGCTGCCTTCAGTAAGGAAACAACCTGGTTATGTGGGAACCAGATCTCTGCAGACATATTTACCTGGCTTTTTTAAGTGTGCAGGGACCATAGATCTGCCACTAGGTTGTTTCTGGTACTTGAATCGGCTTGTTCAAGGTTCACACCACATGGCACAGTAGTTTGCTGTACAGACAGGCTTAGAATAAACACATTTGGGAGAACTACTATTTGCAGGAACTGTTCATATTCAGTTTCAGTGCAGTCTGGAACACAAACCTATTTTCTTAATCATGTGGCAGCTTGTCATAGGTGCCAAAATTTTGAGCTTTCAAAAAATTTTTGTTGTAACATGTCAGCATTTTGCCCTCCACATCACTGCAAAGTCATCAATCACATTCATAATCTTGACTGGACTAGAGGCATTACTCCAGCATTCTGAAAATTTGGCCTCACCCTCTCATTCCTACTACTCCTCCCTCCAGGGAGAAGTGCCCTGGAACCACACAAGAAGCAAGACATGTAAGTTCTACTAGTAGATCTAGCAGATGTATTTAGTAAATACTAAACTTCCAGGTAGAAGCTTTATACAACAGAAACCTAGGAATAAGATTATGGCTGTTATGCAAAGCATTTCAGTTTTTAAAATAATAATTACAAACAATAGCAACTTTTCCACCTGTTTCAGAACAATTCGGAATTGACTGAATCCAGTGCAATTGTTTATGAAACATGGTCAAACTTATTCTCTTGGTATCTTTACCCTTCAGAGTCTGTAAGGTAATTTTCAGGCTTCTAGGAGAGCTGTACCTTGAGATTTTATAAACACTTCTATCCTGATAATTGCAACAGTCTAGGTATCTTATGGCTAAGCTCCTCATTGCCTGAGAATGCTGCATTCTCTTTCTGGCAGCCAGTGGACTGCCATGAGAAAATGGTATTATAGAATTTAGATGTTCAGGCATAGCAGTTACTCTGAGTATTGACATAGCCTATACATGTATATTTGGGGAGCTCTCCATTGAGTTAGACTAGTAGTGTTTTTAAAAAAAAGTGTTACATAAATCGTACAAGAATCTATAATGTTTAGTAAAGAGAAAGAGCAGTTTATAAATACAGGAACTACAGAGAAAGACCTGTATTACGTGGAATATACACACCAAATCTCTAAAATTAAAACCATAGTTGAATCTAGTCCCTCTGGGTAGAAAGTTCTGGGTAATTTTCTGATGCAGACAGATTGCATCTTATATGAGTGAGATGATAGATTTCACTACACTGCAACTGCAGCTCCTGTGTTGCAAAAGGATATTTATGGTCCTGTTCTCTCCATGGTGGTTAGAGCATCCATCTCTGGGGAGCAGTCAGTAAACAGAGAAAATTCCCTGAGATTAAAAAAATTGTGTGTGTGTAGGAAAGGATAATTACTTCTTTTAAAATATGCCCACATAGGTATTTTAATAACACTGAAACCCAGAAATTGAAAGCATGAGTCGAAAAGGTTTTCACAGCCAAAGCACACAGTGTTAAATATCTTATTCACTGCCTGTCTCACTCGATGGAGATCATAATTACTATCAAGTTAGTATGAAGCCTGCCAAATGTGCCTGACTTCAGGACAGCGTGCTCCTTTGCAGCCATTTTCTTTTCAGAATGACTAATAATCTACGTGTGATTAATCAAAATGGATAGTTCAGAGTATGCATGTTGTTTTTTAAAAAATAAAAATATGTTAGATAGCACCTAGTATCAAGCAAAAAAGAACTATAGAGTTGTTAAATTTCTTAGGGAGAGTAACATATTGATCCTTTATCTTGGATCAATTCAACTATAATTCTATTATTAACATCTTTATGGTGTTTTTAACAGTCACCTTAAAACAAGAGAACTCAAAAAAATTACCTGAGGATAGTTTTTTTGCCTTGGTGTGGCTCAGATAGGACTGGGCAAAACACAGAATCCCTCATTTTCAGAGTGTTTGTTCCTATATGAAAGAAAAAAATAACATCTGTAAATCAGAAAGCTTAAGCAAGCCCAGGTAAACAGAAATTTCTAAGACTCATACACCTTCATAGAAATTACACTTTGGATCAGTCAGCATTTTCAAATAAAATCATATCATAGAACATTCATAATTAACTTAATTGCCAAATATATAGGCTGTATCAGAACAGTGATTCTTAACAGTGAGACCAAGCAGTATGAGAAGCTATTTGAGATGTGTTTCTCAATTCTATCTATTATCAACAAAAATTATTGACAAGTTCAAATACAACACAGAGAACACCTCAGAAGCTGGAAAGACGGTTTCAATAATGCTCAAACACTTTTTTTTTTTTTTAATATATATATTCCCAGGTATTTAAAGATACTAAAACTACACAAAGTTGCTGCTTAGGAAATAACTCAGTGTAAGGCAAAAAAACCAAGCTAAACGTATTTCTGAGTAACCAGTTGAAATATAAGCATAAAAGGAGACTAACAGTATGAAATGGTAGCCAGGCACAAGGTCTGCTGTTGAAGATAAAAGGACTCCTTCAGTTTTAATTAATCAGCTCTCTTAATTTCAGCTGAAATTAACAGTGAAAAGAAGTGAACCTGAGCTTCTTGTTCAAGGGCATGAATGAATGGTTGAAACACCAACTGAACCTGCCCACCTAAACACCGTCCCCGCAGCCAAGATACCACTCTGTCCCGACTCTCACAGCCAACACTGAATCTCACGATTAGAAGCTAGCTTATAGGAAAAGAGTACGAGTCACAAATTATAAAGTGTCATGGTATTGCTTTAGTATTAAGACTATAATCTCATTTTGCTACTTCATCTTCTCCAAAAAACATTATTTAATTTAGCAAGATATGTTACAACCGTCTGGATGTGAAAGGTTTGCATCTGTAATTACCTGTAATCACACACACAATGAGCAGCCATACTGGGCCAGAGAAAGGATTCAGCCAGACTTGGAGGTGGTCAGCAGCAGCCACCTGATGAGAATAAAACCAACACAAGAACATATGATATTTTCCCCCTAATATTCTCATAAACTCTGAATATTTTCAGCTCAGGAGATTTTCTCAGTGGGTTGTCCTTTGTCTACACACATAAGGTAGCACCCTTCCAGTTATAAACTCTGGTCTCCCCTCGATGGCATGAAAACCTGTGTTCATTAAAGCTTTTGGAAAGGAGTTGCAAAGGCCCTTTATCCACTGCATGAAGTCCCTCTTCTTGTTTTAAACCTCTCTTTCCCATTCCTTTCACATGTTCTTGCACTGTAAGAGAGAGCAGTCACTCAGCACATACCTTCTTGCTAGCAGTTGTGGTTTTGTAGACAGCTGCTCAGGTTGCCTCCTCTCAGTGCTGTCAAGTCTCCCAGCCCCTCATAGAAGTTGTTGGTTGCCATATTTGTTGCCCTTCTCTGCACCCTTTCCAGTTCTAAAACATCATTTTTGCAATGACATGTCTAGAACTGCACCTAATTTTCCATGTCCTGGTGAATCATGGTGGAATAGTTGGTGGAATACACGTACGGTGGAATAATTATGTTTTCTGTTTGTTCTCTGTTATCTAATAACTTCTAACTATTGATTTATTTTTATTTTACTACCACCAAGCACTGAGGTTATCTTTTCATGGAACTATTTAGCATAACCCCCACATCTTTCTCTTTAGCGGTAATCATCAGTTTAGAGCCCATCATCTTCTATATGAAAAAGGCTTTTTTCCCCAGTGTACATGTACTTTACATTTATCTACTCTGAATTTCACCCGGGTAATTTTATTACCCAATCACTTTGGCAATTTTTCACAACTGATCTTCATCATTACTACCTGGAAGAACTTTACATTGTCACCAAACTTCTCATGCATTTTTAAATAGCATGGATCTCCCTTTCGATACTCCTTCCTCAGACCTATGCTGATGTCCCCACTCTCTCCTTTAAAAAAAAAAAAAAGTTTCTATGTGGGATTAGCCCCAGATTTACTCACAGAAAATATCAGTACCAAAAATGCATAGCCATTTTAACATTTTATCTGCCCGTCATTATCTGTTTCTGCTAATGTGATCAAAAAAATGTTTAGGGGAAATTCTGATCCCTGAAACTGGTTAGTCCTTAAACTCTTTTGGCTAGTTTGATTACAGTTTTATTTTTAGTCTTTAGTAGGCAGCTCTTCTAACTTAGTTTAGACACAACTTCAGCTTTCTGAATGATCTTTCTTACTTCTAATAGCTTTTTTCCCCTTGCTGATTAGCCATGCCAGGCTATTTTCACCCTTTCTGAAGTCTTTCCCAAAGGATGGGGCATGCTCTGCTGCTGTGTCCCTACTTCAGAGATCGTACTGCCTGGAAGAATTTAATTCTTTTAGCGGCCCATTTTAGCTTCTTTTTAGTGGGCTTGCCTATTTTCACAGAGTTGTTCTTTTTGAAGTTAAGCACACTTGTGGTGGATTTTTTGGCCTTTGTTGCTCCTGTGGGGGGGACTGAATTGAAGTACATTATGGTCACTGTCACAGAGCAGCGATTCCATTGTGAGATCCTGAACCAGGTCCTGCACATCACTCAGGACACAAACAAGCTGTCACTCAGGGAGGTCTGGTTGTTTGGGGAGCTGATCTCAGGCCCCCTCTCTGCTTTGGTGCTCCATCAGCTCAGTCACAGGTGCATGGCTCTCTCAGAGGATTTGCACGTGGGTCTGTCAAAAATGGGATTAAGGAGACTGAATTGTTGTTTCCTTTAATAGTCTGTGCATTTAATAAATACAGCACAGACACAAGGTTTCGGAAAAGTGTGACTGCTGAGGTAATTGTTACACGCGCATCCTAACAGACACATTTTTCTGATCTTTGGAATTCAAACCCTAACCACCTTAAAAATGGAAACCCCTGAGTTTGAGCACAGGTACAGGCAGTGGCAACCAAGATACAGCACAAGGCAGAAAAAAGTGCTGTGCAACTGCCACAAACAGCTGGCAGACAAAACACAGCCAACACATCCTCCTCCAAACTCTGAAACAAAGTAATCACAAATCAACTTTANAAAAAAAAAAAAAAAAAAAAAAAAAAAAAAAAAAAAGGACCCCTTAGGTAGAGCTTTACTCCCTTCTCTTCATCTTTCATGAAAGACAGAACTCTGAAGTTCACCAGATGCTTCCACCTCTCTCTGTTTCATCTGTGGCTGGTTTCCAGGCCCTGCCAAGAACAGTAGCACCATAAATCCTTAAGACACAAAGGCAAACAAATAACCTTGCTGGTGTGTGAAGGTTTGGAGACCTCTGCGTACTCTTTCACTGTACTACTTAGAGAGTCAAAGGACTTCCGAGGAAACCTGGGGTGTCTTACACATGGTTATTGTTTTACAATACAGCACTTACCTGCTCATGTGGGCTCCCAGGGATGCCTTGGCAATGGGTCTAACTGAAGGTTTCCCTATGTACTCTGTCCCCTCAGCACCTTTTATCTGGTGCTTAAAACTGTTTAGTTCCCTGTTTGCTCTGTGCAAGACAGAGCACCATCTGTCTGCTGTGCACTACAGTAACAAAATGTTAGGATGTTCATTCTCCTTAAATTAAGAGCTTGAGTGTTACTGTGACCAAAAACATTTTGTTAAAATACGGCATTTGGTGTACCTACCCAAAGATGCTGATTTACTGAAAAACTTCCAGCAGTGGGATTCATGCATGTGACACACTGACAATTGTAGATTTCTTTTAACATCAGTTTCTGTCTGTCATACCTATGTAGTTACAAAATAACAAAGGGATAATAAAGCACAATTGTATATTCACAGTTTGAGATTTCTATTGACAGATCTTCACTCTGAATGCTTCTACAAGAAAGTGTGATTATATAGCTCTCTGTTAAAAGAGCTGAAATTCTCTCCTTTGTTACAACTCTCTTACACACCATTGCTATCATCTGGAATCTTTTAAGGGATGTGTCAAAGTTGACAGGTCCAAATTTGGCCTCCTCTCACCAAATTATATTTGTAGATTTGGAATATCTTCCATGTAGGAAAAAATTCCAGCAGTGACCTCCAAGACAAGGGCTAACTCCTCTGTCTAACTGCAGGTCAGCCAATAAGCCAGCAACAATCTCCTCTTCTGTCCCACAAAATGGGGGTTTGTGTTCTACACAATCCCTCCTCTTCTGGCCTAGATATTAAGCTGGTACTGGGCTGAAAAATCACTCTGCTTACTCATTTACCTATGGGACAGATGGTTTTATTAGTTCAGCTTGTCGCCTCTAACTTTCCACAGCACCCTTGAAAGCTCTATTTTATTACCACCACATGAGTGCTCTACCAGAGCTTTACTTACAACTTCCAGAGTAATCTTCTGGCTTCTCTTCTGTTGCACATCATGTTGCATGGGATTAGCAATGACAGAGAATTCAAAAGGATTCCGGGAATAAATATGTGTGTTAGTAAAAAATTACTTAAAGATACTAAAATTTTTACTGCAATAGCATAGGACTCCAAATCTGGCTGTTGGATTGTTATCAACAAAAGAAAAGGTATAATTTTAGGTCAGAAAAATCTGTAAATCCCTTAGCTATTTTAGGGAAAAAAAAAAAAAAGAAGAGAATGTAAATTCATGGAGTTGGAATGCTTGTCTTCTTCTCCTCACATTAACAATCCAGTAGAAACAAAAAAGAGATTCATTTCAATGCATATGCTTAAAGTAGGCTATTAGATTATAATCTCTCTAATGTCTAATACATTACATAGCTGTATGCAGAAGACTAACACTTGGATCCTAAAGTATTTATTCTAAACTCCTAGCCAGCCTTAGCCACTTTTCCTGCAGACACAAATGTGTATTTTAAAGTGAAAAAACTGCAAAAGACAAAGGGCATCTTCCTTGATCCATCTCCTATCTCCCCCATTCTTTTGGAAATTTAACAGGGTACACAATGGTGATTTGGAGTTCCTGGACACAATATGCTTCAAAGCCTTTCAAGCAAAAAGGCAACAAATCCAGAAGCACACCTTAGTAGATTATTGGGCTTCTGGGGAAAAAAGAACAGCAACATCTCTTTTTGCCCTTTCATTCAGCCAGCTCTGAAATATTTGCCATAACCAAAACTATAGCAAAGCAACAACAACAAAATACTATACTGCAGGTAGGCAACCAGAGCACGTATTCCCTCTAAACCAGACTGGAAACACATTGCCCTTGATTTCACAACAGACAGGTTATAGAAAATCAACAACAATATCTGAAAATACATTTCCCATCCTGAGGCTCTGCATCCATTGCTTGTTTCCTTTGCTCACCCTGCAGTAATTTTGTGTCTTGGCTGCACTAGTTATTACCTAGCACTTCTTTGAACCTTTCAGCACATCAGGGAGGCTTTCTAAAGGAAAGCTTTAAGTAGAACTTATATATTAAAAAAATATTTTGCCCAAACTGCAAGAAGAAGTCAACATAAATCAAATTTTTTGTGTGTTTTTAATGTCCCAATGTCTGTCTAAGTTAAATTTTCTTTAAGTTTTCTTTCTTTGTCTCCAACAACTCTATTCTGTAGTGCCAAATGAAACTGCAAAATAAGATGGAACTCTTAGAAACCTACATTTCCCTCTGAGCCCATACGTCTAGGTCTGTGCTTTTAAACTCCAGTAATAGCTTTTTCCTCAGATATGCTAGTCACTATTTGGACATACAAGAATGCATAAGCACCTCTGTGAGTGACCAGAGAACATTTCTCTAGAAGATTTCACTTGTTTACTATGGCAAGTATGGAAACATCTCCTTTGTAGCATTGTGGAGATTCTCCTTTTGTACATAAGTCTTCCTCTTTCAAAGTACAAGTATTGGTCACCTTCACAGCTTTGTGACGCTGCCCACATCAGGTGGGAACTCTCCAAGGATGATGAAGAAAGACTGTAATGGAAATATCCACAGGTAGCAACGGGGAAGCCACAGAAACCCTACAACACTCGAAAGGGTATTAGTTTTTCCACACATTCCTTGTATGCTGAAATTTCCCAGTGAAGTTTCCTTGTAAAAAAATTTCCACTGTCAGATAGCGGGTGAGGAACTGGACACCTCAGAGCTGGGGCACAAGCTAAAGCTCCCACAGTCTACCTCCAACTTTAAAGGAATCAATGGCTTTTTGTGATGACTTTTTTTAAATTTCTCCTCCCACTCTGCAGTCCAGGGAAAAGACATATTCCATGACTTCCTGTCTCTGAAATATCAGGTGTTCAGTCTTTCAGTGAATGCTGCAGACTGATTCAAAGTTGGGTTCTTACAGCACTAAACATCCAAAGCAAATAACAAAAGTGGAGACAGACACTACAATATGAGCATCTTAAATAAATAGCATCAACTGAAAACTATTAAAACTTTTACTAATCGCTATAGTCAAGGCGTTGCTGGATTAGAGCATGAAAGTAAATGGAAGAACAGGCATTATCAGGAATAATAAGATCATCAATGAAATGAATTACCTTTAACAGCTCAAAGGAGCATAATTTCTCTCAGCTTTCTCTTCCAAGTGTGTTTGAGAACACAGCCAAAAGAGTAGATGCTGTTACAGTAAATGTTAAGGCTATTACTCAGGCCTAGAAGTATCCAAGCAGGTATTTCACTTTAAGCACTAGTCCTCACAGGAGACAACCTATGGGATCTACCTGACCCAAACTGCTCCAATACCAACTGCTTCAGAGCCTAAATGTAATTTTTCTTTTTTAATATTAACTTAAATTAATTGCTTCTCCTCTTCCACACTAAGATGAACACGGTCAGATAAAATTAACTGAAATCATATGTGATGTTACTCATTAGTCATCTCTAATATTAATCTCATGATTAATAATCAGAAGAGGTTATCACAAACCAAACTTAAAATACCTCTACAGCTTTTAGTATATCTATAGTTTCTATTATTTCAAACCTTGGAAAAAAGAAATATTCCTTTTGTATGTTTGGCACAACCTCCCTTTATTGCTTTGCCTTTAAGTGTGTTTAAAGTAGAGGTGCCACTACAATGCCGAAAAAGGAAATCTCATTTTCTGTTCTTCAAAGTGCTGAACTGGGCAGTACAAGAAGTGGGAGAATAAGTTTCACCGTCATGATGTGGAAGCAGAGTGGTTGAGAGTCCTACCTTTTCTGCCCCATTTGCTCTGCAGGTGCTGAAGGTTTTCCAAACTTCATAAAGTTAAGTGAGGTCTTCAACTCATTTTTCACTGATAACAGAGAGGATGCCAAGCCATGACTTGAGGATTCTGGGAGTTACCTATTTCTTTGCCATTGACACTTACTCTCTTTGCCCACTACTTTTTCACTTATTTTTGGTTAATTCTTTGCTCCAGCAAATCCTGTGCAGGAATCTACGAAATTAATTTTACCTGGTTCAACCAGGCAGAACTGAAGGATGTACAGAAATAATAGCCATTATTTTTAAATTTGTCTTTAGCATAAAGGCAGCAAAACTAATCCTGTATATCACAGAATTCCCTGTTCATGTCCAACAATTCAAAACTGAATAACCAGTGTGCCAAAATCCCTGTAATTGCAATTATCTCTCCCTTCCTCTTGAAATGTAGGTTATAAAACTAATAGTTTATACCGGAAAAATAGTCATTTAACTTTTCACATTTATGACAATGAGTGATAGCTATACTGCATTAAATCAGTGTTTTATTCTTCTAAAAAACATGTCTAGATTTGATCAAGAATAGATAAAAAGGATGTCAAAAATTCTATCAGAATTGACAGGATTTCTGTTGAAGAGTTACCATTCATCATTGATTGAGCTTATTGAGTTACTCAGAAACTATGCATGTGTTACAGGGATTCTAATCCTTTCTTTATTCCACAGTTCTACTCAAAAGAGACTTCACCAGTTCTACTAGAGCTGAAGTGGTACAAAAACCAGTTACACAAAAGAATCAGGCCCACTGAAGCACAAGGATTGTTACAGCTACAGACAGTGAAGCACAGGAGATACTGTGTAGTAAATGCAAGGGACTTGGATCATTGCATATTTTCCTGATAGTTTGATAACCTTGGCAGACAGAAGAGTCTATTTCCCAACTTCAGCCTTTCTACCCAACACAACTGGTTTCCCTTTCTCCAGAAAGACAGCTATGAAATATTGCAAGCAAGCTCAGCAGTAAGAATGAAGACAACCTATTTGCAAAGCCAAGCTGTAGAAATACACTAGCAGCAAAAGAAATACTACGTTAAACTGTTAGAGTTCACACATTAATATAAATCACTATACTTGTGTATTTTTAATACACTAAGTTAATGTGATGAAGAGTCACTTCACAGACAAAGTAAAAAAGTGGAAATAAACAGCACTCAAAAATACACAGACTTGAAACTGATCCTAATTTCTTGGTAAAACAGAAGGATTATTAACACTGCAAAGCTAAAATGCAAACAGGTATTTCAGCAGGATTACATTGTATAGCATTTGTAACCCAGTGTAGTAGAATAGTGCATTCTCCTGCCACTGAAAAGGTAGTAAAATGTAATATTAGAATTATTGTGGTATCTATATGCACATTTTCTAATATGAATGATATGTCATAAACATAACTCATTCTATTACTGCATGATTATGTTGAAATAATAAAACATGGTCATAAATGAAGAGAAATTATTTTGAATTGCTTGCTCTATTGAAATACTATTCAAGAAGATCAGAATTAAAATAGGGACACTTAGTAAATACTGCAGCAATGGTTTTATTCTTTGAAAAGTGTCAATTGTATGTGAAAA
The DNA here is from genome assembly GCA_013397055.1 of Pachycephala philippinensis. Classification (NCBI taxonomy): domain Eukaryota; kingdom Metazoa; phylum Chordata; class Aves; order Passeriformes; genus Pachycephala; species Pachycephala philippinensis. Next base: position 130,649 of record VWZT01003207.1, on the reverse strand, counting down.
TGAAACTGCAGATACACTTCAATATTTATCGCGCCAGGTATTTCATTCACATTGTAGAAAATAGCCATATCAATGGCAGAAATGAGGTATGAAGTTAGCTTGTGTGGTGGATAAGCTGGTAGGGAAAGAAAAAAATTGCACTCTATAAATCTCCAAATGAAAAATACAATCTAGGGCTTCATAATGCCTTATCATTGAGATGAAACTATGAACTGGAGGAGCCAGGCAGAAAAATGAATATGTTTAATGTGTTAGATGTGCTCTTTGTATTGGAAAACACTCTACATAATTCAGACACATTACAGTTTTCTGGCTGTTTATATAAAAACATGTTAAGATAAACTGTGAGTGAAATAGTTGTGGATGAGTAAGCAGAATTGTCTCAAGATTAAAAGAGATTCTGAAAGATGGGGTCAATTAGTTCATTTCTTGTTCTTGCCAGTAGCAGACAGTGGTTTCTTGGGCAAGTTATTTAACTGGATTTTATCTCCTTGATCTCTATAACAAATATGCTATTATTAGGTCCCTCGCTGGGATGTTATGTGGTTTAATAGTCTTAACATTGAGGTCCTTGGGTGTAGGGTTCTACATAAACACAACTATTTCATTTTGACAGATGGCAGCACCTTTGAGCTTAGACTGCAACTCACTTCCACTTACGAATTATTTTTCTTCATAGTTCTGGATTGGTAAGTGGCCTGACTTTAAAATGGCTACTTTGTCAGGTTTTTTCCTGAATGCATGCAACATTGCATCTTTTTTTATCAATATAATTGACAAGGGAAGAAAAATGAGGACAAAAGTAAGGTGCTAGAGAGTATGCTTATAACATACAATTGAGTGGGATGCAGAGATTACAGAATTAACACTACTTAAGCTCATTACAGAACTAGGACAACCCAGTTAGCCAGTACAGTTATCCTGCCTTCACAGTGTTGCTCTGAAGGCTCACTGGGCGCTCTAAGGATTCACTGTTTCATACCAACTCAGCTGGTAGTACCTTGAGGAATCAAACCACTTATCATGGCAATGGCTTGCCCAGTGCAAATTAATCTGGAAAATACTAGAAGCAAACCTTCAAATAACCAGTCCACTTCTGAAAGTGAAAGAAATTAGTTGGAAATTTTCTCTACCTAAAGCTACAAAACATAGATACTGACTTTCCAAATTAGACAACATAGAAATACAAAAAGACAATTTGCCAGAGGCCCTCTACCATGATCTTCTTTGCACACCTTACAGGGTAAAATTGTCCTCTCAGATGATGAAGAAATCAGTCTGATATCACCAAAAATAAAGTGTCTGAAAGATGCTTTAAACTATCAAATTATTAAACTAAAGCAAGTGAAAGGTGCTAAAATATGACAATACCTGATGTGCAAAACTGAAGAAGTATAGCAGCATCAGAAGAAGAAAGAGTATCACCAATATTATACAGCCAATATTATAAATATTTTTACTAAGAATTAAAAATGTCTAGTTCTTTACCACATGAGTGGTATAAATGCAGGCCAGGAGCCAGCTGGATCTTTCAGAACAAAGCATTCATCCAGCAACAACTGTATCCTATTCATCAAGTAAAGAGACAAATGTAGTGTTGCAGCCTGATTTTCTGTGGCAAAGAACTTCACACTCATCACACCCCGCAATATTGTCAGCCTCCTTCAACAGAGCTGTCAGGTCCAGCAACAAGGCCATTCAGGAGAACCACTTCAAGTGCAAATGAAGGGAAAATGGAGGTGGGGAACTGGAGAAGTCCATGTTATGTTTAAAAGAAAAGTGAATGAATTCTTACTTTCTCCCTTCTCTACAGAACATAAGAATGTGTTTATGAGAGGCCAGCAAGGCCATTACCAATTTCAGCATTAGTAAACATGGGCTTAGACTGTAAACTGCAAAATTTTTCAGAAACAGGTATTTGAACTCCACCTGTCCTGGGAAAATTATTTCTTGGGAAAGAATAAAATGAAAGAATGAAAGAAACAGCAGGAGAGGGAAACCCTGAGAAATAACAATTAGAGTAAAATCAAAATGAGAGACAAGCTGGGTAAAGGGAAACATACAGTCATGGACACATATTTTGTTTAAAAAAAACAAGCATCCAATGTGAATTAATCCTTGCCACTACAAGTTAGCCTGCTCTAAGTGTGAGCCCTTTGGTAGTACTCCAGGTACGGTCTCCTGGTGAAGTTCTGATGTTCTGATGTTTTGAACAAGTCCAGAAGAGAAGAAGAAGAAACCAAAGTTTGACTCTCCATCTTTCTCCGAAGAAGCAGAGCCGAAAAAAGTAAGAAGGGTGCTTCCTCCGCTCCGCTCCCTGCAGAAGCACACAGCAAGATAGCAGTGTCTTAGAAGCACAGAACTGCTTTGAAAAAGTTCACCTGGCTTTTTTTTCTCTCACACCCAATTTTAAAGACACAGAAAGGCACAGGATTCATATCTGGACGATATGGGATACATACCATAAAGTCACCCCAAGACAAGCTGACATGCAATACTGCTCCTAAGAGGCACTAAAGTTTATCAGCCAGCCTTAGATGTAAGACGTGGATCTGGGTTGCAGCCTGACACCATCACATGCCCACAGGTGAGAGAAGCAGTGTCTGGATGTGTACTGCAAGAGGAGAGAAGGAGGTAAAGTGAAGGGGAGAGGGTGAGGGCATCTCTCTCTCTGCCTTGAGGCTATGCTGGCAGTTTTTGCACTACAAGCATAAATTTAGCAGCGCAGCACAGATGCTCAGCAAGGCCTCTAAACTTACAGCCATTTAAGGGAATCAGACTTCATGGAAAACACCACATGTATGTGCAGTGGCACATATCTCTGCATCCACACCCTGGTACCTGTAACACCTGTCATCTAGCTCATTTCGTCCTGGACTTTGTACACAGAATTTTCATCCATGGCCCCAAGTAAGAGGAATTTCAGCTTTCTCTGGCAGTCTCACAGCCCCTCAGCAGAAGGAAAGTTGCTTTGGGAACGACACAAGAAGGACACATGGTAAATCAATGGCAAAGGCTGTAACCAGGCCACATTGGACAGCATTCTATGGACAGTCTTTGGGTTTGCTGTGCAAATAATTGGGCTGGTGATTCCTGCTCACCTCTAGGCCAAGTTTGGTGAGTCAGCATATGTCTGGGGACAAGCCTGGTCAAGAAAAGCAGAGTGGAGCAGGATGTGGGAAGATGCATACTGCATGTGTGGGCAGCTTGTCCACACTCCTCCCCCTTCTACTTGTCACATGCATCCCTTCAAGGAATGGGTGTTTCCTGTCTGCTTTTTCCCCTGGGCATGCAGGAGGAGAGAAAGAAAGGAAGCAACCATGCTTCAATGCTGACTGAATCTGATCCTTGTAGCAGCTCACTATCACACTGCCCAGGAGGCAGAGTTTTTCCACGAAAGCACACTTTGCTGACAATCTAGAAAGTGTTCAGTCTGGAAAGGACTAAGCAGGTGGAGGAGACTGCTGTTTCCACCAGTCAGCAAAAAGGATACTAGGAAGAAGGGCAGAGATTTCTTGTTTAAAAGGATTGAGAGGAAAGGTTTGGAGAGTGAAGAGAAATCCAGAAGCACAAATCTAAGTCACAGGATGCCTTAGAGGTACTAATTTCCCTGGTGTGGGAACAGGCCTTCACTTGCAGATGTAAACTTTGCCAAGGTTATTGCAGATTAATGTTGGGATGACTAAAGGACCTCTGTCACCTGGTAAAAATTATTCCTCCTGCAACCTCTGAATTTTAAATGGTTCCTTGTGATCTTACAGGGGCACCCTATGCCATTTTTTGCACTGATGCAAACCTGAACACACAGACAGACTTGAGGATAGTCAATATCCAGCAAGAATGCAGAACATCACTGAAACCTCTGTGGGTTTTGTGGTTGTCAGAGTACTTGTCAAAACAGATCCTGCAAAAACCCCCTCATACTTAGCAGGCTAGAGGAGTCCTTAGAGACTCTGCAGCAATGCCCGGGTAGGGTACCTTAATTTGCATTTGGTGGACTCCAAACGCCAGTGGATGGCACAATGAAAACTGCACTGAAATCCAAACGCTAAATAAAGTTAATCTCCACTAACAAACACAAATTCAAAAAAATCAACATTTCGAAAAACACAAGCCATCACAGTCTAAGAAAAAGCAGACATAGTGAGAAGGAGCAACATGGCAAGTAATTACAATGGAAAGGCACCACAGTGGAGACAAGAAATACAAGGTTAGACCTGAGCATATGCTGCAATTTGGAAATGTTGCCTTAGAGCCAGAACATCACTGCTCTGAAGCTTCATCTCATTATGATTCTTCCCCCAAACAAGGGCTCTGCTTGGATTTCATCTTCCACTGGAGTGAATTTAGCATGGCAGCACATGGTAGATATTAGCAAGGAACCACTAAAGAGAAAAGGCACCCCAGCTGCAACTATTCTGGTAACAATTTCAAATGTAAACATCTTAGTTTTCTACCAAAGTATTTGGGGGGGTGTTGCCTTGTTGCTTTTTTTTATCAAAGTTAAAACTCTTGCAGAACCTTTGAAATGGTTTCTTCAGTCAGAAAAGAATTTTTCACCAAAAGCTATTTTAGTTAATCTTGGCCATAGCCACTGCATATTTGGATTAAAAATTAAATAGGGCTCTGAGACTTGAGATTCTCAACATGGTTGAGATTTTACTTAGATATTTGTTGAACAGTTTTTTATTTTATTGGTTCACTGGTCACTTTGCTTTCTCTTTTTAAAAGCAACAGCCGTAATTTTACTAACAGTGAAAAAACTGCCAATAGCACTGAGCAGAATTTTAGAAAGGAAAATATAGATAAAATACCAGAGAAAAGAGATGCATCAGACTGTGCGGTATCATCTTAAGTAAAACAGTGAAACTCAGTGTTCTCTTATCTGAAACTAGAAGCACCAGAAAATGTACTTATCCTACCATAGCAGTGTTACAGGGTCATCAGGAATAGCTCTTCTCTAATTAGGATTTTCTCTGGCCAAAGGGATCAGATGCATTAAAGCAAGGGAGTTTATATTTGAAAGCACTTTTCGATCTCAGTCAGTCTGTAAAAACCATGTGAACGTGTGGCTCATTGACAGCACTGCAGGGGCTCACACAGTGCATGACACTGACTTATCTGTAGAAGGAAGATGAAGTACAGCCAGGTGATGCATATGCCTTTCTCTTGAAAAAATACCACAAATTTAATTATTTTCCTTTGCTGCACAAATATTTTCACATCAGCTGTGTAAGATAATATTTACTAATGTACAGCATTCATGTCTGAGTTTCCATGTGCCCGGTGCAATTTGGGCTTGGCATTCTGACACTTTCAGCAAGATGTTAAGCTTGTTTCAACCGCAAAAAATGCAAATTTTCCATTTGCCTCCTCCAGTTTGGATTTTAGAGACATATAAATAACTTTGAGAGTTTGGGCATACTTCCCATTTTTCACTGCTTACTTTATGTTAGGAACATGAGTGGTACAGCCAAAATAATGAAAACCAATTATATTACCTTGTAAATTATAGTAGTTAAAAAAATAAAATGATTAAGAAAATGTAATCAAATAAGGAGAGGTAAGAGATAAACAACCTAGCGTAAATATTTTGGCCACCGCACTCTAAACTGTATTTAAATCTAAACATGACTTTAGAGGGAAAATTTTCTTTTTGTATTGCTATGTCCTAAGTAGTAGAATCCTGTTTTCCAGACATCCTGAGGTGAAAGATGTGGAGACCAAAGCAGTAGGATACACTCTTGCCCTGAGAAACATGGCTTAGAGACTTTGGTACAGGGCTTGGATTGTTCCATGATTCGTGCCCTTTTCTTTCATCATTTTCCCTGGCCTGAAAAAAGCTGGCAAAGCTTAGGCCAAATTTTGTCTTTAATGTGCAATTGCCCATGTGACTTTAGAGGAGATATGATTAGTCTAGAATTTTATACAGAAATGAAACTACAGCTTTGAAAATGGGAACAATGACTTAAAAGCACAGCTGAACCTCATGCTGAGACACTTAACCGATGCATGGAAAGTCATAATAACAGCAATGAAAGATCTCCAGTATAGATATATTTCTGGGAGTGGTACTTACATTAAATTAACTGTTGTGGAAAGTTTGACTTCAGAGTGTGGAAAAATCTGGCCCACACCACTTAGAAGGGAATGCTATACCTCCTTAAGAGGAAGGACAGGTGAGAATCACCTCACTTGCATCCTGGCATGACGTTTCCTAAAGGTGTGTGTAAGTCTACTGACATCAGGCAATGAACTCCAATTTAAGTGTCCTCAGGAGAAAATGTTCCAATTCACATTATGAACAAAGAACTTCATTGCCCTGGAAACTCCGCTGCTCTCCAGAGGGAAGGCATGGCAGGAACAGTGAGCTCTGTTCCACCTTTACTGAGCAGCCTGTGCATGCTGGGTCTAGCAGACAAACAACACCAGGGCCTTGGGACTGTGTTATGGTCACTGATGTCTGCTACTGGTCACTGCTATCACTACCCATGTTCACTAGATTATCTTGCACATGTTTCACCATCTGTGAATTCTACCAGCTGTTCGTTTTGTCCTAGAAGACTGGACATCCTTTTACAAAGTTGAAGACTAATCCTGCTTGCTCTGTAGGAACATAATCAGACCAATTTACTCATGTAAAAGGGTCTTTTTCTTTGCAGAGGTCCTGGAACAGAATTCTTCACACAGCACAAACAGCATTTAAGTTCTCCTATAGAATTTTAACAACCGCATCAAGCAATTCCTTTCCCTTTCTGAGGAATGGAAAAATGCAAAGTGTCCAAATCCCAAAATGTGCCCCATTAAGCATGAAGAAGAGAAAGTTTTTATGCATTTACTATCTCCCATCTTGCTACCTCTGAAGTATTAATTTACTTTTTTTTAGCTCCACTCAGCAGCTTCACATGCTGTGCTAACAACACTGAAGTTGCTGATAAATACCTACTGCCTTCCCTGAGAAGTGGATAGTCAAGCTCAGCCTCCTACATCCCTCACTACTCTGTGTAAGTGTAAAGATGCATGTATGTACAGGTGGATGTGCCATTCATGTATTATTATTCTAATTTATAGGAAGAAATTTACGCAACAAAATCCTCCCCAGTTAATTGCACTTAGAAATTTATCACAAAGCTGCAATGAAATACCCGGAGTTCTGCCAGCTATGTAATAATAATCATCACGTATTTGCAAGGCTGCCACAAAACAACACAATTCATAGTTGTCCAGAATGTTCAATATTGCGACAAAAAGCACAAACTGTAGCTCAAATATGTCTTCACTATGAATGCACTGGATCATTTACCTTAACAATGTGAACGTGCTCTCATTATTATGTTCAACTTGATTAGTGTGTAGTCTAACATTTAAAAGTGCACTTCAGATGAAAGAAGGTATGAATGCATGATTGGTCCTAATAAATTGAGCAACCCCATAATGAACTGCAAGGGATCTATAAGAAACTGAGAGACACTGGACAGAGACACTCATAACTAGAAAAAAAATGGCCATAGCAAAGGGAAGACAGAGTGCTCTCTCCTATGAAACAAAGAAATAGACCCTGTCAGTCCACCTCAAATTTGCAAAGGCTAAACAGGAATAGATGGTATCCCTTTCAGCATTAACAGGGATAATAAAAGTAGTGAGAGTAGGCTTAGTAGGGATGCTCTGCAGCAGCATCTGCTGGTTACTACAAGGAGAGCCAGCAGTTCCTTCAAAAATTGAGAAGATACCCCTGGGTAGAGAGGCATGACTTTCCCCATGCTGGAATGTTCCACTGGACAGGATGCAGGATTAAGATCAAGGAAATAAGAGTATAGCTATTGCGCCATGCCTCAATCATTCTGCCTGTAACTTGAAATTATTCAAGAACCTCAAATGAAAGCACTTAGCATTTTATGGTCCTGTTAAATCTTCACCACTGACACAGTTACAAAGAAAGGGAAAACAGAGAAGAGAATATTTGATTCAAGGGAGAAGCCAGCATTTGCAGATGTTACCCAAACAAGAAGGATATATATTTGTTCAGGCAAGAAACAACAACTTCCCCTCTGGAGGAAAAATTAATAGAACCACAAACTGTCTGGATGTTCACACGGTATGTCATGGGCACATAAAGCTGGAGAATGGACTACATGGCTACCTTTGTGTGGTGATGAACCAGCACTAGTAAAACCACCCTTTTCATATTCCAAGCAGTTCATATAGTTTCCTATATGAACAATCTTCTGCCTGAAGGGTAACCTTTTTCTTTAGTCCACTTTGAAGTGGACTAAGTTAGACTGCAGCAAGGCATTTACTGGTGGGGGAAAAAAAAGAAAAAGAAAAAGAAAAGTCCATTGTGAAGGGCAGTGTGGAAGAGCTACTTCAGTTTAAACCCTCTCCTCTTTCACAGAAACTTCCTCTGCCAGGTGAAACCCCCAGTGTTGGTGGAGCCAGCTAAGAATGTCTATACCCAGCACAGCTCAGAGTTCAGCTCTTTCTGGAAAGGTTAGATCAGATACAACAAGCAGTTATGGTGCAATGCCTCAGCCCTCCCAAAACCCTTGCACGGTAATATTCTGCTTCTTCAGTATTGTCATATTGCTTTCAGTACCTGGCCTAATCTGAGCCATTTCCTTACTGCATGTCACATTTGAAGAAATAGAATGAAACAATCGTTCATCAATCTAATAACAAAATCTTGTCTTTATATACTGCCCATGTGTTTCTGGCTGAATATATCTGCAAACTGCCTAAATAGCTGAAAACATACCTACTTAACAGAAATTAATTTTTTTTAATAGTGGAAAGTAAGCAAAAAATCCCAAACAAAATCCTATTACAGCATCCTTTCTGGCACTCTTTATGAATGGGTGTGGCTTTCTCTATTGAAAAGAGGAACGCAAAAGCCCTCTCAGGCACATGATGATTCTTTGGACATCCTGTGCAGGGCCAGGGGTTGGACTGGATGATCCTGATGGGTCCCTTCCAACTCAGCATATTCTGTGATTCTGTGAATATGGTACAGGTCTAAAGAGATGGTGGAAAGTACACTGCAGCAAATTTGGCATATGATACTGGAGAAATTGTTCCATGCTTCAGTCTTCTTTTCTATAACACAAGATTGATGATGCATTTTGGTAATGATAAAGTAAAACAACAAGTTCTAAGGGTTCCATGCTATTGCTTCTTCCTAAATTCTCATAATGGATATGTCATCAGTTCCAGAGAAAAAACCCCACAACCAAACCAAACAAGTGGGGACACAGGTATTCTTCCTGCCACAAAACTGGTGGAGTTTTGGGTTGACTCAACCTTCTGTTTTGTTACACACAACTAGAGCTTCAAAATTCCCTGTGGCCCTACATTTTCGCATAATTGTTGGATAGAGGCAAACTCAGCTGGTCAAGTAACCATGACTGCAGCACATAACTACGCCTCTGTGCCCCTACAGCACCATGGCTCTTGGGATCTCTCAGCTACAATGCTCTGGGGTCTATGGCTGCAGCTACATTGTGGCTGCTCTTACCAAGCCCAGTTTTTATGACTCACAGGAACTCACATGTGTGTGTGAATTATTGGCTTTTCAATTGACAGTGAGGGAGCAAAAAATCATCTACAAAATAAAAGCTTAGCTACTTACATTATAGTCTCACACATTTTACCATGTGTTTACTGTCAGAACGTGTTGTAGTTAATATCTGAATTTCTGCCAGACTGCTGACAGACAGAGTATGATCTATTTTAAGATTTTTTTTTTTTTTGTGAAGTAACAACCACTAGTCTGTAAATACTGTGTGCAATAATAGAAGCATTAATTTGACATAGCTATATGTTTCAAAAATGTTTGTAGGTTCCTTACATTTTTCATTCTCTTTGCAATTCCAATCAGAAAATGCATGATCATTGGTGCCTGGAGTTGCTACAGCATATTTTAAGATACAAAAATTATAGGAAATATTTGGTTCGTTGCTGTTGTTAAAATGGTGCTTTATTGTCTAGTAACTTTAGATTTACATATAGTTCCTCTTAAAATCAAACACAATCCTGAAATCTCTACACACATCATGACAAAGGACACCAAAGAAAATCAGAGCAAGGGAGCACAGTGGAAACCTGATAAACTTTTCCAGCTAGATACAGGCTTATCTCTCTGTAAGGCAAACAAAAGTAAATGAAAGAGCTCTAGATTCAAGCCACAGTAGAATTTTCCTTCCCTAAGTTTCACGGTACAATTTCTTCACTCCCCAGGTTTTACACAGCATGTTTATACTTTTAAAACTTCAAAATGATCCATATACTGCAGGGGATTTAAATGGTGTGCACAAGGCATCCTAGGGCATCCTCTACCCTATTTCTTATTTGTATCTCCTGGAGCCCAATTCTTTAAATGACAACATCAAAATCATTACATTCTACTGCCTTTCATGGCTGTTGCAGTTTTCTCATATTCCCCTGTCTGTTTTAGAGCGTACTGTGAGATAGCTTTGGATTATGTAATGAACATCCTTAAACCAAAAAAACACCATTCAAAAAGGACTCTCTATCTTCATTGTCTCTGCTAGGGCACCAATCATACATCCATCCCATTTAAAAACAATGAACATTATTAATTTTTATTGGTTTTAGTAGAGCTGTATATGGAAGATTCATTTTCTGCCTTGATTCCTTTAAACTTGCATGTGCTAAAGGAAAATACATGTACTTTTCCAGGATGGCAAAACACAGCCATGAGAAATCTTAGTCTCTAGTCAGCCCTATTCAAGTCTTTTTTTTTTTTTTCCCCTTCACTGAGCTTTGCATAAAGCTAACCCAAACCCACATGGATTTCTATAATATCCAAAAAGAATGACAATGACTGATGTGATGTAGGTGGAAACTGCCTGAAGAAACCTAAATTGTAACAGGAAAAAAAAATTGACATTTTAGATTTTAAATGTTACACAGTTTTTATAAAGCCTCAGTCAATTTATTTTATTTATTCTAATGAAGAGCATTACAACTGCTTTACTGCACTGAAGCAAGCATCGATCACACCATTAATCACACCTTGTGAATAGTCACAAATCAAGTTCTAACAGCAAGCACTGAATCAGGAGCAATGAAGCATAAACTCCTTCACAATTTATGATCTCTCCAATTGCATCTTTTCAACCATTAAATTGCAAGATACCATAAATTTTTATCTTCTTCACTTCAGTCACATTATTGATTCTGCCTTGTGAAATATAGAATAGCTGTAAATCTAGGCTATTGAATTAAATTTAAAGTCTTGACTTCAGAAAAGAAACCCAACACACTGCCATGGCTGTTAATTTACACTGAGGAACAAATGATAGAAACATTAAAATTTAAATGGACAACAGGGATTTCAAAGAGCCACAGTTCTGTCAATCCTAGTCCTTGTCAACCTTGAGGGTTTTTCTTTTAGCCAAATTTTAGATCACGAAGTGTAATGAAATAAAAGCTCCAGGTGGATGCAGAAGAGATAATTCTTGAAAACAAGTAAATGATTAAGAGGGTAAATCAAAGCTACTGAATAAACGTTTAGGTTCAAATAACTTCACTGAATTCAGCACAATTTACGTAATTACAAGGCTGAGGTGCTATAATACAAATAAAATTGGCATACTAGCGATAGCACATTTTTACTTTACTTCACTTTACTAGTGAAAAGATCAGATCCCTTAATATGCCTGCAAGATTCTCTCTAGAACATCATAGGCAGGTTTTTCAGGGAATGGTGCATCCATCAGAAATTAAAAGGAAGATACACTAAAGTGGAAGCCTTCATTAATTAGTGGAAACAATATATGCAGATAGAAATAGAAGCTCCCAAGGGACTGGAATGATATAAAAGTAGACCTGGAAAATATGTTTTGGAAGAAAACCCAGGGTATCAGCTAAATTTCCAGGATACTGGTGGAGAAGGGGGAGTTTCATGAAGCTGTTGTGGGCTGCCCCTGTGAAAGTGATGTCTAGACAAGGCCAATGCCAGGTGCTGGCTGCTGTTGCTGTATATGTCCCAGTTTTCTGGGTGCCTGGACAGAGCTTACAGTCCTCTCCCAGACTCTGAGGTATTTCTCCCTCCTGCTTCAGGGAAACAGAGTTGGTCCCCTAAAGGCCCATTGCCTTCAAGGTGAATGCCTTATGGTAGCATGACAAAACACTCTTCCACCATTCCCATTCCCAGCAAAGGAGCCACTGCCTGACAGTGAATGTGCTCCTGGGTGCGCAGCTCCCTGCCCCACTCACTGACCTCCAAGTCCCTCCCTGCATAGACCACAAAGCTGTCCTCACCACACGCTCAGAAACACATCATCTGTCACACAGTTTATAGGATTCAGAGGCTGAAATTGGTTTTCTGGCACATGGCTTATGTAAATCCCCACCCCTTTGAAAAAGGCCATGAAGATGTTTGCCACTGGCAGGAACAGAAGCAGAGCAGACAGAGGTAGGGTCTCATCTCTGCCCGGGCCTCCCATATCACCCTAATGAGCTGTAGTGTTTGGACCTCGGTTTCTATATGGCAGAAATGGAACAAAGGAATTTTTCCCTTCCAGGGAGCCAGCAGTAGGAAGACCCCATGGCCACCCATCATAGCTGTACTGGAGAAAGGACAAGAGACTGGGTGGTGAAGGAAATAGAACAGAGGACACAGGCAAGGCGAGAGCTCGCAAGGCAGGCAGGCCTCTCCCCTCTCCATGTGAGCAGGGCGTGAAATGGGGAATTTCCTCTCCAAGAGCAGTTCCACATCAAGATCACTGCCAGGAGCAAGCTCCTTGAGCTACCAGTGATGGCTGCCTACTCTGCCTGCAGATGTGTATGTAGGAGGCTGGGGTGGAAACGGGTGGAGCAGGTAGACACGTCTCTGGCAAACAATTCAGCCTCCAGGGAAGGAGGAAACTAGGCCTCTTAGCCCAGGCTCTGTTGACATACTCAGAAGTTGCCTAGAGATACTCAGTTGTCTTTCAAGCCCAATTCTAGCTATATTCAATCCCATAAATCAAATAAACTAAAAGGGTGGTCTGGAGAGTTTGTAGTAGCAAGCATTAAAACTAGGGGGTGGGATCATTCTTATCTAACCAGGATGTACCTACTCAGCAGTAACTTTCCTTTCTTTCCTCCATCAGCTTTTCCAGCCCATGAGTACAATTATCTCCCTTTTTTTTCCACATAGAAAAAGTTTACCAGATGTAAATTTTGTATCTGGTTTTGTGATTTTCACTTCAGCCCACCAGCTCAAGAGTTCAGAACATAATCCTTTTAAGGAGATGAAAAGTAATAATCGCAAAACTCCAATTCAAAACTTAACCCTATTATTTCTTGTACAACTTACTGGTAGCACTACATTACTTTCTCAGTACAATAGCATGCTCTAACAGATCATATTGTCATTTGGCACCACACTTCACAGGGGTATAACACTGCCTCCTCCTCCCCCACCCCGAATTTATAACAAAAATGTTGTAAATTCCAACAAAGTACAGAAAGCAATGTTGGTGACTCAGTATCATACTTCTATCCCAAATATGCTAAATGCACTGCATTCCCAGGCTGCCATTTTTTACTAGGGAAATGCATACTTAGTGCTTGGGGTTGATGTGGCCCATATTGAGAAAGGAGTACTGGCACCATTTCTCCAGTGCCAGTAGCAAACGTCTCTGTACTGCTTTTCATCAGAACAGCTATTGCTTTCTAGCCCAAGGAGAAATGCATTTCAGTACTGACTGAGCCAATGCCCAGCAGAATCCTTCCACATAAAGCCACATACAAATACAAAGTATTTTGTAAGTTCATTTTAGATTATTTACAATCAGATTCACAACTCATTTATGCAAAACCAGTGTTTGTTCTGTGGATTCTGTATTGTGCTTGTACCATCTCTGGGCTTTGTATTCACACTGCTCTGTGGATTACTGTCACTCGGACTTCAATATTATGATTTGCAAACCTCCCTGAATCATGAAGTACCTATCCAAAACATGCTGCTGCTCCCTTTACTGTATTAAACTAGTTCATATATGGAAAGGAGTATCTTCTTTCCTTTTAACATCTGAATCGTTTTCAAAACAAAGGGTAAACTTTGGGTGTTAGGTCAAGGAAGTAAACATGAAGGAAACTCTATTGCTCTTTTTTCTTTGATCAATCAGTTACTAAATTCCATGAAGTAATCAATTAGCTAGAAAACAGAACAAAAGTTGAACACAAAAGACATGCTACTATCAATAAATTGTTTTGGCACATAACCACAGAAATGACCAAATCTAAAATGGCCATAGGCTCAGACTCATATCCAGAAGTACTCTTTCAGACTTACCTCAAAATTCTTTGACTTGCTTTGGTCTGAATTTTTTTTCTTTTATATTGGAGAGAAGATGTGCACATCTAAAGACCCTGGGCATACTGTTTCTGCTGCTGGCCAAAACTTCCATGATCATGGTTTCTTTCATTTCATTTCCTATTTCAAGTGAAAAGTGAAAAGCATTAATCAACCAAAATGCCAAATTCCAACTATGAAAAAGCACAAGCCTGCAGGAACAAATAGTGCTTGCTTGTAAAATCTTTTAGTTTGTGACTTTTAATTAAAACTGAATCCAGAAACTGAACCAGTAATGCTTCCCCTGCCACTATGGACAAAACTAAATAGAAAAATAATTGAAGAAAATAGGAGATTGCTACACCTCTTACTAAACTCTCAGAAGCATTTCGCACCTTAAAATTTGGGTTCCCTCAAGGGAAAAATAAAGGAAAAAAAGGGGAAAAAAGGGGGCAGGGATAGTAAGAACTGTCTAGAAACAACACTTTTGTTACTTGATCAAAAAGTCTGCTAAGAAATATTGAGTATCCCAGAAATAGTAGGGTTTGTGGAAACAAAAACTTATAATAAAGGAGAACTGTTAGGTGGCCAGAAGATGTGTACAGTATGGGGAAATATAGTGCAAATGTGTTGTGAAAGCTGGTGTCCCTGCATGAGGAATAAACTGCAGAGCCTAGCACATTCTGCTAGTAGGAAAAGGCATGGCAAATGGGAAAGAATTAACCATTTCCAGGTTTCTTAATTTATGATACGGATGTAATATTTACTATATGGATAACCCAACTGAACTTAAACATAATAAACCAACACTCTTTCTTCTTGTGGAAAAACACAACTGAGGAGCTTTTCTTCCTACAATGTCTGTTATATGATATATTTCCTGTAACGTGTTTAAACCCAGACACTTCCACATGCAAATGAAATATACTTCACAGAACTGAGACTGGCATCAGCAGGCAATCCAGCAATGAGCAGAAACCCTTGAAGAGGAAAAAAATAACAGACAAGCTTTAATGAAGACCTCATAAACAACTTATTAACAATAATACAAGAAACATCCAGCACTGTAGTCCCATTTTGGAACCGGAACAAGTAATAAATTTTACAACAGTTTCTGAGGTCAGGCAAGGTGTTTTACTGCGTGATCAACAGAAAAAAATTATGTTACCAAACTCGGAGTTGGCATGTGTGTGCCCAAGGACATAGTATGTAGTCTTTGAATTAGTAGTTTTTCCTAACAGGACTACATGCAAGCTCACTGGAGACAAAAAGAAAGGTCTTCCATTAATTATGTAAGTAAATTCATAGCCCTGATCCCCACATATCCACTCTTCCTAGGTCTGGACACCAAAACAGAATAATGTCTGTGTGCATGCTCTCTCCCTGTGTGCCATGAAAAGTGTTTAATCTGAACAGCGGTGATTACACCTGTCCCTTGGTGTAGACACAGCATCTAAACTTAGTTTTGGTTTGCCCCAGAGGACATAGGATTTTCTTATAAAATAAATAGAGAAAAGAAGTCAACTTTATATTCCTCTTTCATAAAGAAATTATGCTCCTAATTAGGCCTGGTAGAACTACTGCTAGAATGACTTTGTGCCCCTAAACCAAAAGCCTGGGTTAAAAGAGACTTTCAGGAATTCAAAAGTTGGACCCAGATCTGAATTTGAAGCTAAAGACCATTGTACACTGTTCACAAAGCTTTGGTTTTACTTCTGCCTTCTCTTTTTCACAGCTGAACCATTTGATCAAAAAAGTGTTCGGAAAACTCAGTGAGTTGCTCTGAAACTCACTACAAAGCATAATACCAGCAACTTCTCGCAAAAATTTCTGATTTAAAAATGATGGCAGATTTGGTCTAATTATTGATATGTTCCAGAACCTTCTAGATTGTATTTCCTGCCATTTTCCATTAACTTTTCTGATCAGGCTGAATCTGATGAGACCTGCAACCTTCCCCACTTTTAAACAGTGCCAGCAAGTTGCTTTAAACTCCTGCAGATTATTTTTTTTTTTAGTTCAATGAAAATTTAATAATCAGTAATTCTCTTTGAACATTTACCTTTGCCCTTCCCTTTAAAATAGGAGGAGATGGAAGATGGTGTAATGCTCAACATCAGGAACAAATTGCTGCTGTCCTTGAAGTGATCCGAGCTTCTAAGGAGCCAAGAACCACCTGACAACCTAAAACATGAAATTATGTGTTAGCTGTCCTTTCCTGCTGATGTTAGGAGGAAATACTTGTATACTGGAATGAGCCCTCTAGCATGACAGAGCTGTATAGAGACAGCTCTGTCATTCGGAAGGGTGAATGCTACAGCACCCTTTTAGTGTTCTTTCTCCAGGAAACAATGGTATTTGTTTGAAGGTGTGAGAAGGAAGAGTGTCAAGCAATGAAAAGGACAGATCCATTGTGCAACAAGAAAAGTACTCACTGTGCAGCAGCAGCAGGTGCCAAGGATACTACAGGGTTTCCAGTAAAGGCTGTAATTAGGCCTTTTATGGCTATGACCAGAATCAGCAGTCTGTGAAGAGCAGCGAACTGCTCTCTTCCAGAAAACATAGGATTTCCCAAAGTTTCCCTTGGTCTTTAGAAGGATTCAGCCTTGCACAAAACTCTTCTGAGAAAGACGTCTGCAGTGTGGCCATATGCAGTCCCATCAGATAGTAGTAAGCAACAAAAGTATATATTTTTCTAAAAATTTCTAAATAGTTACAAGATGCATTAAAAAAGTGTTTCTAATGTGACCTGTAAATCAACATTTGGTAAGCAATAAATTAATTCCCAAAATTCTTTGGAGAATCTGAAAATCTTGGCACAGCAATATTTTAGTCAGACTTGGGGAGGATCTGTAGCAGTCTGCAATATAATCCTAACAAATTAAAACATAATTTTTAAGAACTGATGTCAGTACAGAGACAGTAATATTTCAAGGAGGGAAAACAACAATGAATATAAAATAGAAAAATGCATGAGAATAAAGACGTAAGTTATACCAAGTCACATAATAACCATCAGTTGTATTTCTTGCTCATAAGAGTTACTCTTCACCATCCATTTCCATATCTGGACACCCAGTCAATTTCCATCTCTGTAGATCTTCCAGGACAGACTCTTCAGATTGACTAACATGAAAAAAAACAGAGAAAAATTTTTTCTCTCCCAAAGGAAGTATCTTGGCTCAAATTAGTTTGTGGCTTAAGCACTGGCTACAGATGGCAGCAGAATCTTAGAGAGTGAATGTATAAAGGGGTATGGGCAACAGAAATGAGATGGGATTGATGCTTGCCTTAAATAAAAGCCTATATAAGCTAAGTTTGAGGTTGATGAATTGTTTCTGCATATATGACATTTTAGTGACTGCTGAATGTAGTGATTCTTGGCAGGGTGGTTATGGTGAAGTGATGCTGGGAGCCAGCAACAGTGCTGGAAAGCCAGAAATTATGAGATCTGCTCAGCTCTGTAATTTTGGCTGAATATACCAGTGAGCACATGAGTCACACCCTTCACTTTGCAATTTTTGTCTGGTTGATTGATATGAGAACACCAAGGGATCTCACTGAAGATAGATCTCAACTCAGATATTAAAAGATTCACCATGAATGTTCATCTTCTTTATTATACAATGTTCACTGTCTTTGTTCTGGATTGCTTTGAATATCTATTTTGTCATTCGGTAAATGTTTCCTTTTGTGCTCAAAACAAATAGCCTTTCTCCATCATGACTAAGAGAAGATGGCATTTAAAGTTTGAGTCATTAATTAGGTAGTCTTAGACAGAATATGTACAATATGGGAACATTTTACTTCTCAGCAGGGGTATTTCAGAGAGTGCAAAAAAACTTAGTGCATTTTGTAATGGCTGTTTGAGGAATACATATTATCTCAAAACGTTTATTGATCATTGGGTTCAATTATTGCAATTCTGAATGATGTTAACATTGCAGAGTCAACTCTACTAGTTAAATACAGATCTAGTCAGTAAAAAGGAGAAAGCATGGCAGAAGCAGGTAGAAAAATCCCAGACAGCTGACTGTACAGTAAAAATTTGTAAATGTGAAGATTGAACTGGATACTCAGCAAAAGATGGAAAGAACAGACCTACCACAATCTTACTCTGTAGCATTTGGCATGTAGGGCAGGGCTGTGAATGCCTGTACTTCACCAAGTGACTAAATTAATAAATAACACAATCCATTTAAGATGCAATAGCTCTTATTTACTACTTAGATTTTCTCCATAGATAACAACAAGTGTTCCCTGATTATCAGTTGAAATAATATTGTACTGTTTCCCATTTCTTTACATTTGCTTGCCTGCCTAGATTTCAACAACTGGGTAGAGATAAAGCATCATTAGTCTAGGGCAGAACTGCCAACTGAAAAAAGAATTTTGATATAGGACATGTGGGAAGGGCAAGAAAACACTTCCATCACTGAAACATGCCCTCAAGCCAGGACCGTGTTTGTAAACTACCTGCCTCACACCCCCAGCACACAACAAGGCTCCAGGCTCTGTTTAGATTTAGCCAACAGTGAACATTCCCATGTGCCAGAATTAGACCAGCTGCAGAACATCACTCTGTTATCCTCTACTATTACTGATGATTTAAAACTGATTCAGGAATTCTGTTGCACAACTTTCAAATCAAAACTAAGTAAGTAAGCTTGAAATCAAACCTTAACATACCTACTCAAGTTTCAGAAGTTATGTTTCTCTGTAACGACATGCATACACGTTGCAAACCCCCAAGTCTGCAGAAGGGAAATAAGTGTACATACTTCTTGTGGTTTAACCCCAGCCAGCAGCCAAACCCCACGCAGTCACTCACACAACAGCAGGTTTAGGGAGATAATAGGAAGGGTAAAAGATAGAGAACTCAGGGGTGGAGGTACAGACAGTTCAATAGGGAAAGTAAAAGCCATGCACACAAACAAAGCAAAACATGGGATTAACTCACTGCTTCCCATGGGCAGGAAAGTGTTCAGCCACCTCCAGGAGAGCAGGGCCCCATCACATGCAACACAGACTTGGGAAGATAAACACCATCACTCCAAATGTCCCCAGTTCTTTCTTCTTCCCCCCACTTTATATACTGAGCATAATGCCATATGGTCTGGAATATCCCTTTGGTCAGTTGGGGTCACCTGTCCTGGCGGTGTCTCATCCTAACCTCCCATGAACCCCCAACATCCTCACCACTGTGGCAGTACAAAAAGCAGAAAATGCCTTGGCCCTGTGTAAACCCTGTTCAGGAATAACAAAAACATCACTATATTATCAACTCTGTGTTCAGCACAAACCCAAAACGTAACCACGTACCAGCCACTGTGAAGAAAATTAACTCCACCCCAGCTGAAACCAGCACAATACTTGATTAAGAATGGGTATGATCAGATGTTTACCACACCATGGTTTTTATGATTTCATACATGAAACGTGTCTGACTGCTGAAGACGGGTTTTCTATATAACAGCATGACAGGCAGATACCATGTTTCCCATGGCACTGTACATTTAGTTTCTTGGGAGCAAACTTGCATCACTGTATAATTAGACAGTTATATTTAAATGCACCTGCTGTGTCAGTGACTCTTCTCCGTGTGTTGACATGTCAAATCTGAAATTAGCCTGTACCTTCTAGAAATGTCTTTAGTAAAGGATGAGGAGATACTTTTCCATAGGGTCAAATCCTGCAGGCGTTGCACCTGAAACAGTGAACTTTTTCCCAGATGCGCTGACCCCCCCTACACAGGCTTTATAGCCTCCAGTGGGGCATGTATTGCATTCTTTTCTGTGCCAGCTCAACTTCAATGACCACAGAAGGACAAGACAGTGTTGAGTTCATATTGTCAAAGCAAACTGCAAATCCTCCACATGCAAGCATGCTCTCTTTACCTTTCTGTTCTCTCATCCATAACAAACATCTTTGAAAACCAGGCTGGACAGTAAGGAGCAGAATGGAAATTCTGTTCTTACTGTTACCCATACTGTGCCATTTTGAGGAATAAGTGCAATGGTTTTAAAGTTGCGCTATCAAAACAGAGGGACCTACATGTCAGAAAGGATGATCAGATGTGCTCTTCACAAGTGTCAGTCCAGATTAGCTTCAACACAGAAAAGCAAAATGTTAAAAATGCTATCAACCTTGGCTTTGTCATAACAACAAAACTAGTAATGACAAATAGTGGGAATTTATATTGATGCTGGCATCAATAACTTTGCTGGCAGGACCTCACCTAGCATATTTACTTACTCCATCTTTTGGTTTAGCATATTTAACTACATATGGCATTCTTGAATTACATAAAGCTGAAAGTGCTGAGTGCTCCTAATTCCCACTGACTTCCCAGTGAAATTGAAGGGATGCCTAGCACCTTGCAGGGTGAGAATGCAGCATTTTCTTATGTCTACTTCTGTTCCTAGCTCTCCTGTAGCAGAATCTCATAATGTGTATTCCAGATGGCTTTTGTTTCAAGCACCATTCCCCTCAAGCCCAACTGCTTGTAAACTCCCTATAGATTACAGTCTGGAGGCTGGGAATTTCTGCCTCAGTCTACAGCAAGAAAATATGTAGGCACTTTAATTTGTGTGTTGGCACTTGCAATGTTATAACATAGACCCATTTAAGGCTGCACTATACTGAACAGAATTTGCAGATATTAGAAAAGCCACGGATTCAACTCAGAGTACTTATTACCAATTAGATTTCTTAAATTTCCCAGCATCAACTATTTCGCTAGCAGTGAAACAAACACACCAAAAAGATACAATACAATTTTCATGTCCTATCTGCTGCAAGAACTAGTCTCAAAATCAAGTACAAATGAAACCACCTGACTGTGTTGGCTCACTTTCAACACGCCAGTCTCCCTGACTTTGCCAAAGAAATGTTCCGAGTCTCACACTGAGAATGACAGAATATATGACTCCAGTGGCCCATAAAAAGAAGCAGAGAAAATGTAAAGCTGGCAGACAATGTCATCTACTGGCAACAACTGTATGACTTTTCTGTTGTTTCTGCTCCAAAGGTGCAGCTTCAAGACCAAAAATATTTGTAACTGCACACATGCTTTGTAGTTAAAATACACTCTCATATATTTTATTTTACTAATGAAGAAAATGGACAGCTAATTTCACACCTGACATACAGGTATGACACAACAGAAATAAATGGAACTGCATCACTTGAGGCAAGAATAAATTTGACCCAGAGTTCTTGTTTCATTTTAACTTATCAAGAGAAACCCAGAGCTAAAATTAGCTTACAGTAGAAGTCACATGGTAACATGAATAAATTTCTTCCCACTAGTTCTGTGAAGATGCCTCTGGCTGTGAACCACAGCCATCTGTGGGCAATAATCCTGTCTATCTAATAAATATCAGGCAAAGTAATAAATTACGTGAGACTGCACCGTACATTAGAATAAAGGAACAATGACAGATGGCAGAAAGCCCATGAGGTCACTGCAGGGGTGAATAGAAGTGTGCAAAATGTAGTGAAGGAACTGCTGGGAAATGTAGGTACATACAGTATTCAAAATATTTTGCAAAGAATAAACAAACTATAAGTAAACTGAAAAATATACGGGTAAAATATCATCCTGTCTGTGCTGCCATTTCACAGAAATGGAAATGTGTCTGTATCTTTACACCCAGACCATGACAACTATTAAGTCTTTGCCACTTAGTGGGAAGTGGAAAGGGACAGAGTCTGAAAGAGGCTTTGGAGAGAAATTTTATTCAGGAATTATGCAATGCTCCATGTATTTTTTCCACCTGGAAAGTGAAGGTGGCACAAAATGAAGCAGGACAATGATGTAGATGGAAAATGCCTCTTAGGAACAGCTCTAAAATTAATCTGATTTTTGGAAGAGGTACTCTTCTGTGGTTCCTCCCAGGCGCAACAGCAATCAAACTGTAATATGTGAAATCAGATTCTGAAACTATTAGAAAGCCAGACAACAGCTAATTAAACTGACAAAGAACTTTAGATATTGAAATCTGGCTTCCTACCTTAAGTCTGTGTGTAGCTATAAAATGGAAAATACTTTAACATCTAAAATTAAACATTTCTTTTGTGGCAAGCTAGCCTGATGCTTTGATTAATCTGGTAATTTTACTTATGAACTCCAGCCCGAGTCAAATGTATTCGCATAGGCAGTGTCACCTCTGGATACTGCAGATAAATATGTTGCTCAAAAATGGTTCACTTCAATCCCTGGAAGCCTTACTGAAATACTTTCATTACTTGGTGCTAACAGAACTTCACCAAAAAAAGCAAGAACTCATTGTCATGGACACCTGCATGTTAGTAAGTAGTTGCAATGTTTGTTTGAACAGGACTCATAGAGTGCCCAACTAAAACCATTTTTTTCCTACAAAATGCTAAAATGGTTTATCAACTGAACAATTATGCTTTGTAGATCTTGCAAAATATGCATTAATGAAAACATTTTGATGATTTCTCAGGTCTACTGCATATCATGGGATAAAGGAAATGGGCCACTTTCAATTTTAAGTGGCTTTTCATATGCTTCTACCCCTTCTACTTCTACTTATAAAGTTCTCTTTGCTTCTAAAGACTTTCTTTGCTAGTCCTATGTTAGAGAAATTTTTTTCCCCACTTAAGAACATGCAGACAAATAGAATTTAAAAACATTCTTTTGAAAGTGGAAAAACCCTCTTTAAATTGCATTTGCTCAACATTAACCTCTAATCACTTGGGTTAAAAACTTCATATTGTTTCGTATACAGATTCTCAAAGAACAATGGCACATACACCAATGGAAATTCAATCTTCATGGTGCCTTCAGGTTTTTCTATGACTATTATAGTCACTACTGGCAGATTTTGTGTAACACTGACACCTCACGCATCTCCCTACAGAACACAGTCCTATTTACACTACTTACTACATTAATCCAAGGACACTGGAGACTTCATCGGCACTGCCCAAAGCGTAAATGACAACAAACTCCAGCGTTAATATGTTTATCCCATGGATTCATCAAGCTCTGAGTTGATATTTATAAATCTGACAGTATTGCTCATGTACAACACTGTTAAAAACAAGATTTTTTTTGCACGATTGGGGGCTCATCTACCCTACAGACTTGGATAACTTCTGAAAATCCAGTGTCTGCTTTCCAATAGCACTTACAATGCTGTTGTGAAATATCTAATAATTGAAATCTCTCAAAATCCTTCTGGAAGACGGATATATCAGCATTGAAGACTGAAGAATGCACTATTATTATTCTCAAAAAAAGAAATAATACATGAGAGTTTTATCAGCCTTTAGACAGCAAACAAAATGCACTGGAACATTCAAGCCAATTTCACTGGTTGGAAGAGTAATCACCACCCAGAAAATTAGGACAAAATTTCCTGACTGAAACACAAATTAACTGCACTACATTACAAAACTCAGCAATTACACTTTAGATCACACTTTACAAAATCTGAAACATTCATTAAAGGACAGGTGATGGTTTAAGGCAGTTCCAAATCTCCTCCTAGGGCACAGGGATCACGTGGTATTTTTAAGTCATCTGGAGACAGTAAAGGGAAATGTCGTATCCATCTGCCCCCTATTCACACCAGCCAGCAGGCAGAAGCCAGTCCAAAGTACACACAGATATATATTAAAAGACATGGTCATGGCTGCTGCTGTGCCCTCCTACTTCTGAGGGAAAAAAGGAGGCAAAAATTTTCCAAGCAAAGCTTTGGAAACTCCCAGAGTTGAGACTTTTACATTGAACAATGCATTAAGAATATCTGGGAGGGAAAATCCTGTGCTGGCAGATAGGAGGACTGGATGATCTACAATGGTCTGTTCCATTTTTAAATTCTATCATCAGATTTGTCCTCAAGTACAAACCCTCTAGGAGTTTCTTGGGGGCGGTGCATCCCTCCACAACCCCTACTGCGGGCTCTGGCTTAAAAGCCACAATAGAGTCCTTAGAATCTAACAACAAGAGCTATTCTAGGCGCTGGTTAGGAAAATGGGATTTAAAGGAAGTTTCTACTATTGTGCAAAATTAGGGCAAAAAATCTCCTTTCAGATAAGCAACAAAGTATATCAATTCCAACAGTTTGCTCTCCTGCTGTTGTATCCATCATAAAGAAAGAAGTCTTTCTGTGGTGAATAAAGGTGATCGTCTAATCAATTAAGATTTCATAGAAAATACGGAACAATTCATCTGTCTGCCCCACCCTCTTCCCAGGTTGAAACAGGACCTTTCCACTTTACTCTGCATGTCACTTTTGTTAAAATGACAGGCACCTCACAGAAAACACCAAACATACATGTAGAGAGAGAAGAATTCCCATTTTGAGATCCACCATACAAGTGAAGGTTTTTGAGCTATGAATTTGATTGCTCTGCATTGGACAATTGCTTATATAGCATGATATGTATCATTTTTGTATGTGTGGTTATTCATGTATTACAGTCTGATCATGATTACACTTATTTTGATTACACCAGTATTATTAAAGACATTTCTGAAATTGATGTAAAGTGTGCACTGCACAGAAGTAACAGTAATACCATTCACTGACCTCATTATTGTCCATGACATTTCACTGATTCAGTTGAATACGGCCAATATCTCCACCAAGCACAATCTATTTTGGCTTATCATGGACTGTGGCAGACTTAGGTTTTTTTACACTTGTTGAAAACAAGTTCTTTTACACTATGTTGAAAACTTTCAGCTGAAGTTTGGAAGTTAATTTCCTTTAGCCATAGCCATGTATTATGTTAGTCATTCTTTTATCCTATTTTACTTGAAGATATCTTAGAGACTTCCAACTCCTCCACTGAAGGGTGAAGAAACAGCAGATGTTCACAGTATTGAGTCTTAAGGCTAATGTCGCTTCACAATGACATTAACTTCAAGTTGGTATCGTTCTTACGCTGCAGCTTTAGCCTCTAATGACAAGGACAATGCCAGAGCATAGCTACATTTTCTCTTTATCTGACTATAAGTTGGAAATAAGTTCCTGACTTCTGATCATTTCACATGCAGGAAATATAAGCAGAAAAAGAAGCATTAAAAAATTAAATTTAGAAGGTTAGCATTGAACTTGCAATACCTGAAATACATTCTAACAGAATTTCTCCCTTGATGGTATTTATTTAAAAGGGTTCGGCTTAATAAACAAAAGAGAAAAAATAAAGAGAACAATAAATTAAAAAAAAACCCATGGACTGCTGCCTATATGAAATGCAGAGAAAATGCATAGAAACAAGGGAAAATATATCCTCCAAAAATAAACTATAAGACATTAAAATATAGATAACATTACACCTTACCTAATCTACCAAAAAAAACCCCGAAAATCCCAAAACCCCAAACCAACAACAACAAAAAAACCCAACCAAAAAGATTTTCAAAATGTACCAATTTTACTCAACTTACCTAGGGTTCACACTGAGATTCATAGAATCTGTTGTTCTGCTGGTTATGCTCCATATGCTTTTGAAGTATTGAATTTAAACACACATACTGTTTTACCAAAATATTCCCCTTAAAAAGCCCAAGCAAGCAAAGCAGGTGTTTGTGGAGTGTATTTGAAAATATAATTTCTTTTACCTGACTTTTCCGCATTTCAGCATTTTGGGCACATGGTGTGACTCTTGGGGATGGTCCTGTGCAGGGCCAGGAGTTGGACACGATGATCCTTGTGAGTCTCATCCAGCTCAGTATATTCTGTGATTCTGTGAAAGATAGTGTCACAGTGGGCAGTGCTTCTACTTGTGAGAAATCAGAGCCATAAGATTTTAAAATTAAAGATAACCGACAACCTGACACAGACAAATGTATTTTACAAACATCCCTGTAGGACTGAAAAACCTGTAAGAAATCCCCAGATTTATATAAAGAATTTCCCATCCCAAATAACTATTCCGGAATATTTATTTAAGAGAAGGAGAAGGAATAAGAAGACAAATAAGAATTATCTTCTTGGGAAATGCTTAAACTAGGCTACTTCAGAAAGAGCTGATATATGGAAGCGGAAATTCTCAAATGATTGTTTTATTTCTCTAGACGAGGTTGGGCCGGTGTTATACAACATTTTCAGATGTTTCTAACTTACATTATCATGAAGTGTACACAGTCCCCTCAAAGCAGTTTTTGCCCAACCCTGCTCTTTGCAGCAGTGCTCTTTTTTTATCCAAGAGATGAGTTAAAAAGGGATCTAGATTTTTTAAGCATACAGAAAGAAAGACAGACCTTAACTACCCTAATGCTTGTATCTTCCTGACATAAGACAGACATCCCTACTGCAATTTCAATAAAATGCTACGATCTTAAAATGTGGCATAGCCATGCATGTTAATAGGACTCAGTATAGTAAACCTATGCACCAGAGAGGCTCTGCAATCATACTGCAAGATCTGGCTTAGCAGAACTGATGAATACCCTATGGACATAAGCGTGGCTCAGACCTCAGTTGATCCTTAGAGCTCTCTCATCCTAGGCCAAATGAAAATCCAGAGAAACAATCATTAAACGCATCTCCATTTTTTTTCCTGAGAAGTACCTGCAAAATAAAAAACACCTTAGTGTTTCTATAACTGGAAGCATGAATAAGCAAGACAGGATTGCAGATAGAAGGGTGAGCTGTATGCCTGGTGGGGAACAGGCCTCATATGCCCTTCAGATGTTACAGTCATGATGCAGTGGTAAAAAAGTAAAGAAAGAAGCAGGGGAAGCAGTCAATAGGTAAAGGGGTACGAAACCCCTGCTAAGCCCTACCATGCTACAATTTGCTATCCTCTTCTCTTTCCCCATCTGCTCTGTGACTGTACCATCAGACACTAGGAGGTGTCTAGCATGGCCTTGTTCTGGATTTCAACACACTTTTGAGAATGGTGTAGTGAATGGATGATTAGCTGATCTAGCTACTCGAAACAGCGCTTGCTGCTGTTTTATTCATATTTGTAGCACTGGCCATCTCTCAGTACTTTTGATACAATTCTTCTTTGATTATTTTCCATCCCATTGAGAAGCTAGGAGAGCCAAGTCCAATTTGCCAATTACTTAGGATTCTCTAAAACTGATATAAAGGAATTAGAAACATTAGCAACTCTGATAATTATCTCGGTTGTTGCAGTCACCATGAGACAAAAGTGATGCTGAGGAAGGGACAAAGGCATAACTAACCAGCACAGTAGAAAAGTGTTGAACAGAAAGACCTCACCAAATCACAGATGCTTTACTATGCATTGATTTATATTTCATGTGTCTTAGTGATCATTACAGCAATACATATTTATCACATTAAAGTCTGTTTAGGGAGCTTAACATGTTGAAAGAGGTAGAGTGGTTTATTTTACTGATGAATGGGCATTTGATGCCACTATTACTGGCTCCCTGCAAAGGAAATTAATATGTCAAACCTTACTTTGTGGGTGTTGCTATGAATTTCACTACATCTGTGAGCAAAATAAGAGAAGAAAAAGTACCAATCCAATATAAAACTCAGTTATACAGAAATTAAATCAATTAATTGATGTGTACAGAAAGATGTCTTGCAACTCACACTGTAAGAAAAAAAACAGAAAAAAATATTAGCAGCTAATAGAAATCACAATTCAGTGATCATTGATTTTTTTATTTTGTCAACAGCATTATCCTTTGATCACCAAGCTACTGTCAGCCTCCTCCTATTCCATCTGATCATATAGATAATTCACTTGCATATATCCGTATACCCTCTTGTGGCTGACACTAGGCAGCATTAGTTACAAATACACTGCCAATTTGAAAAGAATGAAGAAATATAGAAAAGTAATTTAACTTCCCACATAGTTACTCCAAAAGCTTAATGATTTGACCACTCTTTTTATCAACAGGTACTTTATAAGCCTGGCCTGAATAATTTATTGGCGAGACAACTGTGGCAAAAATCTAAAAAGCATCACATCTTCAGGGGCAAAAATCCATAACAATGTTAAACAGTGACTAGACTGCTGGATTTTGTTTGAGTGTTTTGTTAGGTGTTTCAGTCCAAATTCCGAAAAACATCTCAAGCCTGTGCTTAAGGTTCCATTGAATTCAAAGCATTCACAGCGTGTGCCCAAAGTTCAGTATGTGTTTCCATTTTTTTTTAAATATAGCCAGACTGTAGAAAAAATACCCCAAAAAACAAAACAAAAAAAACCAAACCAAAACAAAACCACAAAAAAAACCCCAACAACAACAACAAAAAAAACCCCACAACAAACCAAAACAAAACGACCCCAACAAAAGTACAATGCTGTTACAGATTTTAGCAATTTGTTTCAGCAATACCAGGCCAAGTTGCTGAATAACTTAAGACAATACCATCTGCGTTTCTAACATGAAACTTCCTAAACTGTTTTCATTATCTAGATTGAAGCACAACCAAGCAAAGAAACAACATAAGCAGAGAAATAACTTTTTAACTTTTCTATGACAACATTGTTTTTCAATCACAATTCCTGTTAGCAATAGTCCATCAAGTCAATTATAGTGTAATGACAGAACAGACTGGTGTCTTTGGTGGTTTAGTGTATTACCTGCTGAAAAGTCAAGTATGAAAAATGTTGGGGCAATGAGGTCCATCACTTTGAAGAAAGTGATCTTCAGCCTCCTTTACAAAGACCGTCTCTGTTAGTCCCACTAATGCTTTCTTCTTGGAACCTACATGAGAAGCAAAGATATATTTGCTAATTTACTTTGGGTTAGTGGCTTGGATGTGTAGGCAAGAGTAGATAAAGTGGTGATTTAAAATAATTCCGATTGTTAAAGTAGAAATCAAATTAGGGTAATAAAAACAGAAAGCCTGGTGTTGGCATCAAAATGTTATTATGTATTATTCCATTTCATTATTGTGCAAATCAGATATTAATATAGAGAGTGATTTACATAGATGAAGTATATATACATACAATATCGTATGCAAGCTTACATATTCGTGTGTATGTACAAACATATATATACACATGGTATAATCTATGTGAGAGAAAGAAGCAGAAAGGTCGACAGTGCCTTTCCTTACTGTTATGGCCAGTAAAGGCATTAGCCAGATGTTGAAACTCATAGGCATCAAACAACAGTGATCATTACAGTCTTCAATCACCCCATTTAGAATTTACAATAAGCTAAGCAGAAAACCATTATTTCCACCTTCAGTATAAAGTTTTCCTCTGGCTGAAAACAGAGTTCTGCAATGGACTGATGCACCGTCTGTTCTAACTTCAGAACCCTTTCCCGTGAAACTTCCAGCAAGGGGAACAAGCTATTGATGAGACCCCGGAATACAAGGACATCATTAGTGAGTATCGTAATAAGATTAAAATCCCTTGAGGGCTCTCATCAAAACCTAGATTAAAAAGAAACAAAAAAAAAAGAGAAAAGACTGACATTATAGTAACAAACCATAATATAAAGCATAAAATTAACAAACACTATGAATTAATCATACTTAGACAATTACAATCCATATGGCTAGTTAAACTCAATCTGCTACCTGTAGTGGCATAGTCTGCATACTGTATATTCAATGCCAGTGCATTTCTCCCAGGATGTAATTACTTAATTTTGTGAATGAGAAAATGATGTGTAAAAGCCAATGTTTCCATGGATTCAATGCCCCAAGTCAGATAAAATGCATGAATGCTTATGAAATCTCATGACACTTTTTAACCCTGTTTCATCACACACATATTACTGTAGGTATGCAAGAACAGTGGATCACCTCCACAGTCACTACTAAGGTTAATACAAGCAAACTGTGTTTGAAGTCTAATTTTCTGCAAACAGGATTCCTAGGATTTAGATGACAACAAATGGCATAAGATTAATTCAAGCAGTAGTTCTTGAGGTTTTTTATCACTTGAAGCACATGCATTTGGATTCCAAGAGCAACCACTTTCTCCTTACCATTCCACTTATATTCAGACAGGAGATTTCAATCTCTCAGAGGACTTGGCACTGAGATTCTGGTCCACTTTGCTCTTTTATCACATATAGCGTGTCACGTCTGGTGATATTATACAATTCGAAGATGTGGGAAGTTGCAACTCCTAAAAAAACCCCAAAAACAAACCAACAAAACACCAGACCAAGCCAACTCTAATATTTTAGTCCTTTGTAGACTCTGTAAGGAATTTCAGGCTAATGCTTGTTCCTTCCTCATACCAAGTTCTGGAGCCAAACGTGTTCCTCTACAATATCTGGGAGATTCTCCTAAAACAGTTTATATCCAACATAAGAAAATCAGTTGGGCAATATAGCAATATACTTCATCACTTTACTTGTTTTCTCAACAGATCTGAATTTAAAAAATATGAACATTTTAATTTATGACAGACACATTAAAAAATGGAGTTGTTACATGGAAAAAGAACAATAGATACCTCAGAACTATCTCAAGATTTATTCCATGCAGTTATTCAGATCAGGCTGACAGAAGGAGGAAAGCCTGTATTCTTGTATCACAGAATCACATGCCTACCACAGGACTGGTTTTGGAGGGAGGAGAAGATATCACCTTTTACTTACCTCATTAAATGGTTACTAAAAATAGGTGGGACTAGTGACCAACAACAAAAATGAAACATTTTATGAAATTGTGAGGATTTATGTGCTCATAGGTCCAGAAATTATCATTTGCACTTTTCTCTTTAAGTATCCACAAAGTAATATCAAAACCCAACACAGGTCAAAAAGCTCCAAGTTTACTTCAGTCATTTTGTTTCAAGAACAATCACAACAAAGACATTTAATTACTTTGAGACCCTGGCAATAGAAATCCAAATTACTTTGCATCTTTAAGTGAAAGTGCAAAAAAATAGTAATGACTGTTTGAAATAAACAGACATTTGTCAACCTAAGGCTTCGTTACATACAAAGCATTTCTGGTTCAGGATTCTTCTTTGTTTTCCAGTGGACAGGTACAAAGAAATGAAACATTTCAATTTCCCAATCTCTGCCTGGCAAGCCTTATTTAGAAAATGTGTACTTTCTTTGGGTCCATAATCTCATTTATCTTCATTATTTCTTACACGGGGCACCTACTACATTGTGCAATTCCAGGCAGATCATTTGGCTTCCTTCATAGTCATTATGAAGGGCTCCAAATGTATTTAAAAGTTACAGTGTGGTTTCATAAGCAAACTAATCCCAGAGACAGCACAGAAAGCTTTAGAACACAAATGGAGCTTTCTCACTGTCCGAGAGCAGAATCTTGGTCCTGGTGACTATGACCAGTAAATGCTTTTCTTGTTCGATAATATACACTTAATTAAAGAAACCAAAGAGCACTCTAGTCAGTCTCGTGGAATTATTAATGCACATTTTGAATGGTTACAATCATTCAGCTTTCAGCCACATGCTTTATAATACCTTGTTAGGAGCACTATACTCACCATGAAATCCTGTGCTTGTCATGACTTATTGCTTAATTAAAATAATGTAATCAAAAACCTCACAGAACAAATGTTGACTGAAAAAATTATGCTAATCTTATACATATCTACTATTCACATATTACTTTCAGCAGAATAAGTTGACTAATGTGTTAATAAAATGAAACATACCCAACTATCTTGTCAAACGCTATTTTTATCTCAGCATTTACATACATTTGTCATGAAGGGGGTACATTCTGAGTAAAAGGAATAAACACTGTTATGATTAAACATGTCTGACATGATGTTCTCATCTGAGCATCAGGCAATGCCACATGCATAGGAAACTTGCACTCATGCAGTCACAAAGCCAATGGCTTCATATCAAAATCAAACTTACAGAGAACAGACAGCTTTATTTAGCAAGGAGATGCATCTAATTAGATTTGTTCTGAATTTGGCCCTGAGCACTCAGATTAAAACCATGGCACAAAGCTCGAACCAGGTATAGCCTGGTAGGATTGAACACTGCATTTCACTGAGACCAGAAGGAAGAAACTGAGATGAATCTTCTCACTGTCCATAGCTACTTCAGAATGTTATCAGCGTCAGGGAGCAAGGGGGACCCAGTCTCCTCCCACATGAGAGACGTGCTTGATGCTCTGCACCAGGAAGGACTTAAAGTATTGCACTTACAAAAACTGAGAGTTAAGAAAAAAGGGAAGAACAGAAAGACTAGTAAGGAGAGAGACTGGAGAAGTGGTGCCATTTGTCCCTTTGGAAAAGGCCAGGTAAATCTATATAATTATGCACCCAAGCTTTCTCAGGAAGGATAGGTATTTTAGCAGCCTGCTTCCCTCTACTCTCTGAACGTACTGGAAAGAGATAATCAAACCTGAGCTTATACAGGAGTGTACACTAATGACTTGCCCACTTTCTCTCTTAGTGCTGCTGGCATTCAAGTACAATGCCAAGAGT
Source organism: Pachycephala philippinensis (assembly GCA_013397055.1). Lineage (NCBI taxonomy): Eukaryota > Metazoa > Chordata > Aves > Passeriformes > Pachycephala > Pachycephala philippinensis. The sequence continues at coordinate 97,981 of VWZT01003207.1, read as the reverse complement.
ATTTCTCACATTCTTGCTCCTGAATATGCTGGGAATCCTCTATAGCCCATTTCTAATGAATACTGCCCTGCCCCCCAAATTCTTTAGTATGCTTGCCTAGCAGCAGCATTACCAAAAAGTTTAATTTTTTTCCTCCAGCATCCATGTAGATACAATACAATGTGCAGTGATAGATTAATTTTCTCATGAGTCTCCTTGAATTTGCAGCTCTTCTGATGTCAACACTATTTCACACAAAGTCTGAAATCATCATTGTATAAGCTCTGCAGGGGGAAAAGAGCAGAGTTGTACTGCCACCATCCTCTTACTGTGTTGTTGATTTATGAGAATTTGTGCCTAATCCAAAGATCAGTCAAAAGCATCAGTGGCTTCATGTCAGTGACAAATTAATAAGATATCTATAAGCAATAGGAATGTTTTATGGCAGCCTTTGGACTTGGACATTTTCAGACTTAAAAATCCACAGGAAACAAACTGTTAATACTAGCAATAAACAAGATAAGATTAAAAAAACCCCATTAGTAGTTCATGGATCAATAAACATTTTCTTCTCTGAGATTAAAAAACCATAAATGTTCCAGAATTTGATAAGCACAAAAGACTGATTTTATACCTAGCAATTTTCAAAAAAGGAGGCCTATATGCTTTCCTAGAATGATGATTCAGTAAAGTGAGAAAGGTATTGAAACCTGAATTTAGCATATAAACACAGGAAAATTTGTGGTAAATCTCTCTTGGGATAGTCAGAAAAAACCCTCTAATAAACCAGCAATGCTTTACTATTTTATACCATCTTTTACCTATATATTTCAGATACTTTCAGGGGAAGAAAATACCCAGGTTTTTCTTAAGTTAAAAAATTTGTCTCTGCCACACAGTCTCATATAGTTTAAATTCTTAATTATTTTAGCTCCCTTACAGTCTTCTGTACCCTGTTTTGCAATGGAATATGCCATTATATCTTAAAGTTTTAATTATCTCAGATCTGTCTACCAATCTGTCTTCATGTCAGTTTCTTGACCTTCAGCTCTAGCCTTTGCACATTTCTTATTGAGAGTACCTTAAGGCCCAGTGCTATAACCCAGCAAAAAAAGGTGGGGAGAAGAAGGGTTTTTGTATCCACCAAAAAAGAGTTTTAATATTTTCTGGAAGACTTTTTTTTTCTTATTTTTCTTTTTTTCCCCCCCTTTTTTTCCCCTGGAAGTACTACTATGAAAACCTGCCATTTCCAATTCAGTAGTCTCCCTTAAAAATCAAAAAAAGGTTACTGTGCCATAGGAAAACACAAAACTAAGCCTGAAAAATCACTTTATTTCTAATTTAATTTTATTCTTTTGCCAAACCCCACCCTGCAGTGTCGTAACTCAAAGTACCATAACAGAAAGCAAATCTACAGAGATGCAACTGAGTTCATAAAAGCATTCCTATACTCTGGTTTGCCATAAACCTTTATAGATACTTCAAACTAGCAATAGTAAAAGAGAAAAAGAGCCAGCTGCAGTGGTGAGGGCCCAGAACAACAAGGTAGACTTTTCTGTGGAGTGTTTTAAACATCGTTCATTTGATTCACGAAGATTTCAGGAAGTACTATAGGCACTTTTGTTGGTACGTATGTTAGAAGGATAACCCTGTCAGCAGAAAAACTCCAATGGCACATCTCATCTTTTCTGATCAGTGATAGACAAAGGGATACTTTTTCATTCACTGAGACGAAAAGTGAGAAGTCTGCCTTTCTAAAGAGGGCTCCACTGTGTCTTTCAAGGGACTTACTTACTTTGGAAACAGGTTATTCTAGAGAGATTGGAAAGGAGCCTGCCGTTACAAGGCTAACCCCCAGAGATCCACACAAGCATAGAATCATAGAAACTGGAAGCTGGAAAAGACCCTTAATGGCTATTACATATGGTATATTGAAATATGCTAGACAAGAGAACCTGATCACAGGAGAGCACACAATAGGAGAGACTAAACGGCAGAAAACCAATGTCTTGTACAAACAAAAATAATGCAGGTATCAAAAATACTGGTAAAATTAATCACTAACTCTGCCCTAGAGAGAACACTTTCTTTGTTTTAAAAAATCATCAAAATTAAATCAGAATGAATTTAAAACCAATCATTTGTTTCCTGAACACAGCTGTCATTGGCTTCACATTTCTTGTTACATTGAATAAATAAAATCAAGAGGAAACAGAACATTTTAAACAGTCATACATATATAACACATGGATTCTGTGTGCTTCTGTCTCACTTTTCTGGTTGATTAGCTTGAGAAACAGCAAAAAAGGGTAAAGGCTATTGAGATATGCCAACCTCCATGACTCAAAACTAATTTCCTTTTTTCTGTCACAGCCTACTCTTTGCTATGGTTTGTTATTTTAGATGATAAATTTGGAGTAACAATTATGACTGACACAGTACCAGTAGTAAGCAGTAAAATAACAGGCAGTTCATAACAGGCTGTGGACAGTGAGAAGATTCTTCTCAGTTTCTTCCTTCTGTACAAAAATTCTTCTGGTCTCAGTGAAATGCAGTGTTCAATCCTACCAGGCTATACTTGGTTCAAGCTTTGCGCTACATTTTTAATCTGAATGCTCAGGGCCAACATTTCTTTGGAATTACTCTAGTAAGATTGACTTCACACAAGTACAGTCAACATTTCTGAGATTTCTGCCGAAAAATATTTTGATCAACTGAAAAATATTGCATCAGTCAAATTAGCATAATACATATTCTTTGTGAAGTCTGGGACTTGCTGTGCCTAACATGTCTGCAAGTTCTACCCACTGGGGAAAGAAAAAACCAAACCAGAAATTACTGCTGAAAGACAAAGCAACACTAGGGAAGGGTGAGTGACGAAAACTGTGAGCCTCCAAGGCAGGACCTCTCTGCACTCCCCTGGAGGACTCAGAGATGAGCCACTCACCTTTGGGTTACGGCGACAAAACCAGCAACACCCAGCATGCCTTGTTTCTTTATGTAAATCCCCTGCACCCTGTTGGCTAGTTGGTTTCCACCCCACCCCTGCTTTCCCCATAAATACGGCCGTGGTGGCATCCTGGGGGGAGGGAAGTGTCGTTCCTGGCCTCCCTTCGCGGGAGCTGTGCTGCAGACTCCTGACCCGTCAGGGTGGCCCGGCAATAAAGAAGCTACTTCCGTGGAACCGCCATACGAGATTCCTGTCTCTCTTTCCCTGCGTCGCCTTGGGTGATACCACCAGAGCTGATCTCACAAGAGCTGAAATCACAAGAGCTGAAATCGCTTGTAGCAGCAGAAGCTGCTACCTGGCTGGTATCACCTGTTGCCTAGGGAGGCTCGCCCGTGCCCTTGGAAAGGCTGTTCCTGCAGGGACGCTCTCTCCAGGAGGACTGTGGCTGCTACAAAGTAGCACAAGCCCCCACGGCAACAGGTGAGCAGCTGACACCTTTGATCTTCTAGCTCATGTGCTCCAGCAGGAAACATGAAGGCTACCTGAGGAAAGCCTGACACACTCCGGTAGTTTGAACTCAAAGAAAGCATGGCAGCTACTCACAGAGCAAGTTTCATTCCAAAATACAAGGTTTCCTCAAAAAAAGCAATAAATTGCTCTGGTCGAATTTGCAAGGTTTTTGTTAGTTTGGTTGGTTGCTCAGGTTTTTTCCCTAAGCTCTTATTTCCCGGAGTCAGGTATGTAAAACTGAACATAGGCAAACAGAACAGGGTATTTTGATTATGATGCTCCATGAGCAATTTCTATCATGCATGCATCTACTTTCATTTGATGTTTCCATAATTCCATCCATAGTGCTGTTTCCCCAACTCTCCAACCCCAAAGGCACCTTACCCTGAAAGAGCATATTCCAGCATTCCCTCAAAAAATAAAGTAGGAATTTCTTCTGTTTTCGTACCATACGTAAATGCTCTTGAAGATCTTTCACCTATTCCTCTCTTTTGATTTTACCTCACCAAATTTTTCTGGCCTCAATCAAGACAGATTTCTTCACTTCCTACCCAGTGATATTTTTCACCTGCTTGAAGAAATCCCTTTTCCTATTTATCAATCTCTCTTCTTTCATCTCCTGTGCAGCAGGCACCAGTGCTTCTCCTTGCTTGTCCTAAATCTCCCAGGCTCATTAGTCCTCTTCTCCGCCCTTGATCTTCATCTTCTTCACCTTTATGATTGTCTTCCATGTGCTTTCTGATATCTGTGACTTTCTGAAAACCTTTTCCCTTAGCACTGCAGTATTTCTGCTTTCTTCTGTGACCATCTCTGCATGATCCTCTAACCCTGCAGTATTTCTTGTTATTGCTGTAAACTGCTCACCTCGTACTTTGCTTGCCTCCATCGGCTTCTGAGGAATCAGACTATTTCCTTTGTCCTTTCCTGATCAAGATGCTCTGTCTTTCCACCTTCCACTCCATGAGTCATCCTCCTTTTTTTGTTCTTGTACACCTCTCCGACACATTGATCCCACAGCTTTACCTAAGAGATAATTGATATCTCCCTCTTCCCATTTGGTGGAATCTAAGTGACCAAACTTCCCTGCTTTTCTCATCAGCTGTTTTTATCGTGTGCAAGGAAGTTATTGTTCTTATAACTATTTCCAAACTTACAAAATTATATTTGGAGAGTGATAGCATTGCATTAAGCTGAAGAAACAAACATGTTACATAATTGCAATTCTAATTTCATGTTATATTTGTTCACGCTTTTAGGGCTGCAGCTATTTAGAAAGTACTGCAGATTATGATTTTATTAGGTCATTTCTACTGCCACCAAGAGCAAGCCTTGCTGTAAGCTTTGAAGTTGGACATTTTTGCTGTACACACAGTAGTAGTGAACATAAGCACTATTGAGGTGACAATGCCCAGTCTGTATCTCAAGTAGTTTCAGCTCTTAACTCAGGACTACAGTGATGAACCAATCTCCATGTCTGCTCAATACCTCGACCTCTTTCTTTGGAAAATAAAGGCTAGCAATGGGATTTCTGAAAAACAAACAAGTATGCCCATTAACCTGATGGGCCCCTAATTTTTTTTTTTTTTTTTAATTTTTCAACAAGGCTGAGATACTTTATGGAACATAAACTCCACTAACAAGACACAGAAAAGATACAATAATTCCATGTTTCTGGCTAAAATATTTTCAGCTGAACTATGTGAAGACACAAACAATAGCAAGGACAACCATTCTCAGACAACCTCTTCTACCACCAATTGATGCCAACAAGAGACTTTTCACTGACTTGGATCAGGTCCCAGTTAGCTGGAAACAGTATGTGCATGCTCCAGCACTCAGGTGATGAAATGGTTTGTTAGCAGAGCACATGGTTTTGATTAGTGGCCTAATGAACTAATGCCTTAAATCAACAGGAAATGCAGCATCTGGTCAGCACTTCATTGCTTCCTTAAGCCCCAGACACATCTTACTATTGCCTTCAGCTCTCTTATGCTACCCCAGTGCACAAGAATATTAAGGAAGTAATTCTTTAGAAGAAAAAAAGGTAGATATTAATATATTAATTACTACAAGTGAGACACTGGAAAAGAAGTGTTGCTGGTTCCAATATTCTACGGATCAAGTTTCTTCCAACTGAGACAAAAATCTTAGGCCTTCTCTAGTTTTCACTGTCCAGTATTTTCTACAGCTTGTTCTTTGAATAACTGGCCAGAGCTAATGATGTAAAACATACTTATTCATTTGTAAATGCATTTGTCTCTAGTAGATATTGAAGTACTTTATAGTGATATTTACATGCTATATCATATTGAGATGTTTGTATCTGTGGCAAATAATTTTACTTGGTTTTTACAGAATCTCCTGATCCCTACCAAAAATTCTCATTAATAGGGATTCCATATTTCCTCACAGCTTGTCAGTTTGATTATTTAAGTACTTATTCAGTGTACTAAAGACCCTAATCACCCCTTCAAAGCATGCAGCCCTATATAAGGCGTCCAATGTCTGAAATACATAAGGATCATCATCATCATAATAGCATGGCAGCTGTGCTTCCTATAAGCCAGAAAAGTTGGTCCTGCACACAACAGACACACCTCAGCTACTGTGTGCCATCTGCCTAGTTAGCACTTAGACAGCCACAGCAGATAGAAACAGCTGCTCCTGACAATATGAAAAACATCAGTACTTCCTTAAAGGCTTTGGCAATGTGGATAAACAATTTCAGTGAAAAGAATATTTTAAATTGCTGCAAATTTTCGATGCAACTGCTATTATGCATCACACCACAACAAAGTGATTATGCTCAGTAGAATGGATTTTGTTCAGCAACTGTAAGAGTGTTAAGGGATTTTTTTTGTTGTTTGTGTTGCTTTTGGTTTTGCTTTTTTTCCTCAGTTTTACAGAATACCAGTTTAAAAGGCTAAGAGACAATTTTGTCCTGGACAAGGTTTCATGGCACACTACAATAATTTACTGTGAATTTTTTCTAGTTCATTCTTTCAAGCAAAACCATTTTACTTTCACAAGTTCACTGTAGTCTTCACCTTGAACTATTTATTTAGGCCATTTATGTAAAGACTGGATTTCTGAGAAACCTCAATACTGTGTCTGGTTTGCAACAAAATTATGACTTATAATAAAGCAAAATAATGAACTCCTTACCATTGTGGGGATGGGAGGGTGTTTGGCAATGCAGAGAAACAGCACAATCCTTGATCTTGGCAGGTATGTGTTGCCAAAAGGTGGATTTTACAGTGAGTAAATGTTAAAATGCAACAGATGCATAGAAAGATGACAGGCTATAGAGGATGGGTGAATAGATATGCACTACACACACACACTTCGTACCTACACAGTTTTTCTCTTCTCCTTTGTTACTGCTCATGAATAAACAGAAAAGCTCTAGGTGTCTGACTCTGGAATGAAGCTGCTCATTCAAACTGGGGGATCTGTGCCCCTCTTGGAGGTCAGCTGGTTCCAGGTAGGAGGAATGGAAGATAGAACAGCTATCTGTCACCTGCCTAACCATGCATAAGGGAGCATTGCATGGTGTCTCTCACCAGCTCCTTCCTGTTTGAGTGCTCACAGTCTGGAGATGGAGTAGCAAATTACTGTAAATAGGCACTGGCAGTGCAGAAGTCAGGCATGGAAAGAGTTAGCAGTACAGACTCCACCTCAGAAACTGATATGGAAATAAAACCTATTTATAGAAAAAACCCAAAAGCTATCTGGAAACATAACACAATTGCTATCTTATATTTGGTATATATTAAACTTTCCAGCTATCTCCAATCAGTGTGAGATTTATATTAGTTGTGAAAAGATCAGTAATTGGAGGCAAATTAATGAGAAACCTGCTGTCACATTACAGCATACATTTTTAACGGAAGTCTGTAAATATTTGGACAAAATATCTATATATTTTTAAATGTTAATTCTTTAACTGGTAAATGTAATTATCTAACTCTAAAGCAAAAAATATAAAAGGACAAAAATGGATTTAATTAAAATATTCTGTCATTGCCATACATAAGCCACCAGAATATCTTTTCAACAAATGAAATTATTCTTTATTTTATGCTTTTAAAAATGCATTAGTGTAATTGCTCTGCAACAAATTACCTTCTGTGCTATAAGCGTGGCTACAACATCCCTTGCATGTACATCAGTTGTGCATATTGTCATGATGTTCTGATGATCACCAGGGGTGAGTTCCCCTAACAGCATGTTTATAAGGGCATTCAGTTGAGCAATCTGCAAAATAATTATATTTCAATGGAGATATTACACTGTGGGGAAAAAAACCTATTATATGTCAAGTGCTAAATGGAGCAGTTATAGAACCAAGACACATTTATTGGTGCTTTTAATCAAAGCAAATAACTTTTGCAAACTAATAATGGTGTTGTTTTCTTACGATTTTAAGTTTACTCCTTAATAACAAAAATACACTTTTCTGCTGGCTCCCAGAACTTGATTTCAGAACAGATAAATACTAGTCTGATACTGCACTTGGAATGCCATTCTGTAACTGCACGAGTGATAAAGCTAATAGATGTTTAAAGCATCACAGTTATACTTTAAAACTCTGCTTCTGAAACAGTCACTCTACACTTCACGTTTACTACAGGAAATGCAGGGGCTGGGGAGGGGAGGGAAATAACAACTCCTTGGGGCCTGATTGCCTTGAGCATGATGACTTCTTTGTGTCAGAGGAACATGAAAAGCAGGGTCCCTGAACAGCTTCCTTCAGGCTGCTATGTAATTCCCCATGCTGATGGGAATGGTGACGCTGAAGAGGTGGCCCAGAGTGCCTGTCTTCATGGCCCTAGAAGCCACGGGCAGTCACTGTGAATTAGACTTATTCCCAGGCATCTGGACATCTTAATTTAAAAAGTGATGCTTCTGAACAAAAANGAAGGAGGAGAGGGGATGAGGACCCCAGAACAATCCTTCTAAATTACACTTGCTATGAAATTACAATAAGCACAAATTTGCTTTCCAAATGGTTGCAAGACAAATCTTTCTGACAGAGCTTGCCAAAGATATTAAGGCACTGATTTTAAAAAGCTGATTCATGCAGAATCCCACCTTTGCAACAGGGGACTGTTTGCACTGATGAAAGAAACAATATTTTAAGCACACACATCCTTAGTAGATTGATACAGTGGCAAGTAGTGTAATGTTTTCTACAGATCACTTGATTTTGGCATTTAAATTTTATAAACCACTAAGGTTTCACAGATTTGACTAACACCATAAGACTTATGTCTTTGTTTAAAATTACCGTCTTTATACATTTTGTGCATAACAGGTTCGCATACCTACTTGTGATTGCAGACTTTCAGATGATTTCCAACCATTCTTCTATATCCTTGGAGATTCCACCATCCTCGGTGCAGTCTCAATATCTATAAAATCATTTTAACTGATTTTGTAGCTTATTTTCACATGCTGCTGCAGTTCCAATGATTTTCTGCAAAAAAGTTGCTGAGTACCTTCTGAATTCACCGTTATTCTACCTAATGTAAATACTATTTCCTCTAACATCTTATGGAAGCAATTTATATGAGTATCATCACTAAGTGTTAATAACATCGCAGACTTTGTCATGTTGCTTCTGAAGATCTCCTTGCTAAACCTGTTTCCTGGCAAAATGCAAAACATACAGACCAGGAACCTGGGCAGGCCAGGTGACTGCAGCTCAGCACCCTGGAGGACAGAACAACCTCTGTCCTAACCCCAGGCTCTGAGCTACACAAGTTACACTGTGGAAGACCTCAGTCCTGTAAAACACACTGTGATCTGCCTGCTCAGAACACAGGTTTGTTATGAATAAAACCTTTGGTGTTCTGCTCTTTTCACCCAGTCTCCTTTGACTAAAAGTCCTACTTTACACCTTACGTGAATTTACAGAGACAGATGAAAATAACTCAGTTTTTGTATGCTTGTCTTGAATTGTGCCTCTCTCCCCAAGCTCTAACAATAAGATATAAAAGCTTGAGGATCCAAGAGAGAATTTAATGGAGATTTCCCTTAAATGGAACCCATAGAGTTCCCTCAAAGGAGAAAAGAGCTACAGAACAAAAAAATGGGGTAAAAACCACCAAACATCATTTTCTCTCAGTATACTGTTTATGCAGTAACACAGCTCATACACTCCTCAATGTGCAGCACTGAATGAATTTTTAGCCTGTTTTCTAGCAGTATGAAAAGAATGATTTTGGTGGCCTACATCCAAAGACACAGCAGTGGATCACTGTTCATATTACTCAGTGATTGCATATAATTTGGCATCACTGAAACAATTGCAGCTCTGAAAAGGTTGAGCTCTGGGCTATTATGAAGGCTAAATTAACTCTCATCACTTGAGTGAATGATCCATTCACACCAAGGTCAAAATCACTAGTTGAGCAGCACAAGCAAGATGACACTGTAGCTGACTGACCTGCAGTTGCATATGGATAAGACTTTATTATTCTCTCAGACAACCTGAATATCACTGAAAACATTAGATTAGTTACTTACTGTAGAAAAAATTAAAATCTCTGTGGAAAAAGTAAAATCCAGCCTATCTGTCTTTCCCCTGCTGGCTTTGCGCCTTGGGTTCAGACAAAAGTACGAGTGCTATGAGTGACTGACTGAAGTTGCTGAGGCAGGAATGAAAGTTCAGGAGGAAAATGAGGTGGGACTTTTGGTTTCCTCTTGAAAACTCTTAAACTAGCCTGCAGATCAGGCACTTGAGTGCACTAGCAAGACAAGAGAACAGAGAAGAAAGGAGGTTAGCGGGTGCTAAAGGGAAACTAGGGTCTCCCAGAGAATACAATTTTCTTCTTCTGGAGGAAAAATGGTTTTCTTTTTATTAATTTTTCTTTCCTTCTCTATCCGCAATTTGAGCAGATAAAACATGAAATCTCCATGTTGTAGAATAGTCTGATACTAGTTTTTTTCTGAATGGCAATTAGTAGTTACAATAAAAAACTTATTTCAGAACAAAAGTGGGTTTTTTTAAAATAGTTGCCTGAAAAGACAAAATCTTTCAACTTTTCAGTCAGTGTTAATCTCCTCCTTTTGAGTCAATATTAATCTCTGCATCCATGTGCACAGTCCTAAGTTCTCATCCTGCATGGCTCACATTCTCCAGGCAGCCCATATTTGATATTGCACATTGTTGTGTGACTGCATTACATCCCATTACTGACGGCAGTGGCTGCACTACAGGAAGGCAGCGTGGTGAGTCATGGGATACACAGTGCAGCAGAGACTCAGGTTCCACGGAGGAGGAGTGGGAAATAAAAATAACTAACTGCAGTTTCCAGTAGAGGCCCAAGGGAGCCAACAGCATGAACTGTGGAGCTACTTGGTCACTGGGACCTCTGCCTTACACCACACTACAGTAATGACTCAGTCAAAAGCAGCTGCTATTTTTGATTGACAATATATGGTTTCATTTACTTTTCTTGACACAAAATTTACCCAAAGCATTGTTTTCCCACAGAAAATGTTAATGTCTTTCAGGTTTTTTTCATTCTTTTGTTTGTTTGGGTTTTTTGGTGGGGAAAAGAAATTGACTAGTTATTTTTGATTATCCAAACTTCCTGCTCTTCTCAGGAGCCTAGGCTGCATGTCAGGCAATTCTATCTAAACCTCAGCACACATTTGTTCTGGCTCCTAAGCCTAGGTGGTTTTGGTCACACTGGCTCCTCAAACTTACGAAGTTATTTCATTTCCAGTGTGTGAGGATACTTTTAACTAGAAACATAAGTCTTTACATTCTGAGAGTTCTAATTCAGCTTCAACAACAATCTTTCCATCATCTTTGCATAAAATTACACTTCAGTGACCCTCAAGGGGAGAGAAACAAGAATACAGACAATAACCATGCTTTGTACAATTAGCAAACGGTTCTAGGCTAACAGAATGGACAACAAAGATACCCATTTTCCCTTGAGTTCTCCTCAATGCTGTCAAATTGGCCCTGACCTCAGGATCGACTGAGCTTCTCCTCTTAGATGTAACAGATAATGTGGTCTGCACAGGGAGGCTAAGGTCTGTAGAATTATTTGCTTTGTACCTTTCAATTCAGCAGAACATCAGGCAAGGAAACACACGACTCAATAATCTGCCATGTTCTTCACAAAACACAGGGCATTGAAAAGTACTTACAACCACTGTTTATATTGCCAGATTCTTATTGTCACCAAATTTTAGGTAACATTGTCAAATAACTTTGGTACTTTGCAATCTGTTGATAGATGTTGAAGAAACCTACAGTTAGAATAATATTCATTGGGCTAAGAAGAGTGATTAAAGAACACAACAATCTAGGATGAAAAGTTTCCCTGCTTTGAATGGTAACCCTCAGAAATTATTTTCAGTAGAAGAACTGCAGAGAGGAAGTGGCATCATAGAGAAGAAGTGGGACTCATGTCTTCCACAGAGATCATAGAATCCTTCTGGTAATAGGTCTTTTTAGAACTACTATAGTAGGTGTGTTAGATATATTAGTTATTATTAAAGGAAATGAAACCAAAGCAGAACAAAATGAAGGGAGCCAAACAGAGCCAAGTCATCCTTCTCTTTTCTATGCTGCAATCTTTCTGTATAATCTTACTCTCTTAACAGGTGTTTGACATCATCAGAGGAAAGATGCTGTAAAAATGGAAGTATTTCCATTATTATAAGGTCGTCGGTGTTTCTAAAGCATCACAAACCTGAAGTACTAATCTGCAAAACAGCTCTGTGTACCAGAACGATTCCCGTTTTGCTGAAATACAAGTTAAACCATTTGAGCACATAGACACAGCTGGTCACCCTTCAAAAATAAGGAACAGTTGCTTCTGTCTGTTACATGCACATCTGAAGCGTGCACATAACAAAATCACTTTGTTGATAAATGATTCACCAGTAAGGCCATCTTTTCTCCAGATGGATTCATATTATTTTAATCACGATATTTTCCAACTCATTTATGCAAAATATTTTTGGTCTGCCAATTTCTAAATAAGAAGTTCCTTGAACATTACATTGTCTTCATAAGATATTAAGGTTATCTACAGGATTTGAAATTAACTCATTGCACTGGTGACAGCTGACTTGTAATTAGTAAATGGAGTCCTTTTTTCCAAGAAGGGCAAGTCCAACATTAAGAGCTCTGGCCAGGACTTAGGAGATTTGCTTCCACAGAAGTTCTGAAGGTGTCATGTAAAGAATCACAGAACTTTCAAGTTCTCAGCTGTAAAATAGGGCTAATAGCATTTTTCTATGCATAGGAGCCTATATAGGCGCAAGTAAATATATATCTTACATTTAGAAAGATTAGGAGATATCAAGATATGCAGTAGGAAAGCTTTCCCTGTGGTTACCCCACATTGTACAAAATATTTAAATACTCAGTGACCTCATCCTTCTGCCCCAAATCAAAGTGAAATTTTGGTCTATATAGACGACTTCGCAACATTTGGAGAACCGACCAATGGCATGTTAAAGTTCATATAAGTCCCCAATACATGCAAAGATTTTTAAGATAGGAAAGAATGAGAATTATTACCTTCTACACTTGTTTCTTCTAAGTTAGCAGTTCCTTCACCTCCTGATCATTCATATCCCCAAAACACTGGGGGTTTATTTCATAATTCAGTTTTCAAACTAGGGTAGAATAGAGAGATGTCTAACAGATTCTGGATTATTATGCGTCCAGCTGATATTTAATTCCTATAAGCCATCCTTAGGATGTTAGTTTACATTCACCATTGTGTGCATCTATCTCTCTCTACTGCCATTTCTCCTACTGCTTTGGCTACACATATCTGTTTACCTCACAGCTCCTCTGCGCAGTTGAACAAAGAAAAAGTCCTCCATGTGTTATTCACCTGAAAATCTTTGCCGTAGAAATAAGGCATAAACATTTCAGGAATAAAGTTACCCAAAATTCTGCAAACCCAGAACATAAAGACTATTGTGCCCATAATTGCTGGGTTCTGAATTACAAGAAGGTTTAATTTCTTAAACTTCAGCTCTTTTCAGATGCTTAGTCATTGATTCAAAAGCACATATCCCATGTCCTAGTGCTTTGACAGGTCTTCATGTCTTACACAGCAGACAGTTGTGAACAAAAAGACAGAAGCAATAAAGAAGCAACCAGGGTAGTGACTGCATCTTGGAATTTGACTTCTGAATCTTCCGTGAAAGCCAGCTGGGTAATTTGCTGGTTATGGAAGAAAAAATAAACTCAGAAGGATATTTTCAGAAGTACTTTGAGATTTGGGAGTTCAATCCTGTAATACTTGTTTCCCCAATTTTTTTAATCCTTTGAGTTCAAAAACCCTCTAATGAAGGGAATTTAACAAGCTACAGGCTCCTACATAATGCGGAGTACTCAGAACACGAGAGATTATTTCAAGTAGCGAAACACTGTGCATTAGGGAAATGATCACATTTGCAAATCTTCTGAGCTCCATCTCCATGTGCTCATCATTTATTTGTTTCCATGGAGTTTTCATCCAATCTTTAATACTTGTCTATAAAATTTAAAAAATAAACAGCTCCTACTACATTCTAAGCAATGCCCATGGTTTCCAACTCATCAGCAGGTGAATATTTATGAATATGTATGGTATACAAATGCAACAATATAAGTTTCAACATTTAAAACCTACTGATGCTGAAAAGTAATCTAAGAGGATTTTTGTCCTTTGTGCTAGAATTCTGTTTGTTATAGGGAAGGAATCCTTAACTTTATGGTTTGATTTTTTGCTTGTTTTCAAAGTTAAAACACATCTCTAAAGTATTAAAATTCCACAACTGGGAATCAGTTCACTTCTTATCCAATGTATTTTCAGTAGCATTAATTGATGAGAGGTGTGCAAGTAACAAAAAAGAAAAAAACTAAATTTCAAACCTGAGATAAGCAGGCATATCTCTCTTACAGTCATAAAATGTATTGACTGAATTTGTCTCAAGATTGTCAAAGAAAATTCAATTAACGTATATGTTTGATACTCAGGGAAACTGAAAGCAGAAGTATACATTATTCACCTGCTTTAGTATATGCAATGACTCCAAATAAAACTGGATCTTTTAATGGAATTAATGAAAAAAAAAAATCCCAAAAGTTCTCTTGAACTTCTTCTCTGGAAAAAATCACCTGGAATATGTATTCAGTAAGCAATGTTGCATTACAGATACTCTAAGTAACTCTGGGTGCTCTACACCAATATGAAGTGACTTAATTCCTGAGAAATTACTCCACTATGCAAACAGCTCTAGGAGACGCTTGATGTATAACCACAATTATAAGTATCTCCCACATGTAAATCAGTGGGCTAGAATGTAAAAAAAGTCCACCTAACATGCAGAAATATATGGTTTTGCTTTGGGACTAATGACTCATTGGATTCAAAACTTCAAGTAATCATTAGTATCAAAATTCTCATTAACAAAAACCAGTTAGCTGCAACACTCCCATTTACAGTGACTGCAATTGCAGGGGCAAAATCATTATGGTACAAGATACTAAAACCAATACAATGTATTTAGAAATAAGCTTTACAAAAGATTTGGGTTCTGTAAAATGAGTTCAAGCTTAAATCAACTTATATTTAAAGAACTGAACAATGTTATGCTCGTGTAAAAATAAATTAAAAAATAAAAACCAGGAAGATCTTTTTCTTCCTAATCTTGTCAGGCACTCTGTTTCATCAGAGCAGAAGGAGCTTTTCCTATTCTTCCACAACAATAACTTCATCTCTGAGGTAACTGTGCCCTCATGGACATTAAAATAAATTTTGTCGTCTTTTGGAGACTGAATGGCTTGTGTACAGCTGCAATTACCTCTGAGGAAAAGCTGATGAAAAGAGAAATCTGTGATGACCACTGAAAGGGACTCCTGTCATTCTGAACAAATGCAAGTAAAGCTGGATGCCAGATTAGTGACTTAATCATAAAATATAAGTCAATAGACAGGATTCTGTTATAATCCATCCAAGACCAGGTTTTCATGGTTCTTATGTTATAAAATAGGACTGCTGCAAAGTTTATGCTTCTAGGGGATTATTAAATGGCCATTTTGAAACCTCCTTTCTTTAGGCTAAAGAAATATAGAAGAAAATGAAAGACAGTTGTATAATTTCCTGAAAGACACTATGACAAACTTATCCCCACCAGGAACCGTCTTATCCATCTGAATCCATAATAATGTGCATTTAGGTTTGGAACTCCTCCAACTTCAAATTGATTTGCCGAATTTCATAAAAAGTAGTGAAAAAACCACTTTGTTTCCTCCTCGACGACCTCTGAAACACATTTCAGCCTAGGGCACTTTTTAAAGCCATGCACAACAATTCAGAATAGAAAAAAATGACAGACCCCATACTCCAGCAGTGCCTGTAAATACCATTGCAATAATGTTATCATTCACTGTCAGATACTGAAAAGGTACAAATTGAGGCAGACACTGTGGGTTCACATGGTACTGTGTGAGGCTTTTTCTTCTCACTACTCTTCATTGCTTATTCGTGCAGACACCACTAATGCATTTCCATCCAAAGGAGGGTTATGATAATGAACTACTAGTGCTTTTTCTGCAAGGTGAGTTAAACTAAGTCTGAAGTCTATGTTTGTAATATTGTACAGTTCACAGACAGGATAATTTCAGATTGTTTCTTAGACCACTTGAGGAGAGTTCATAGGTTCAGAAAACTTGAGCAAACACCTAAACAGCATTGTTTCAAAGTTCCTTCCTCAAATATTCATTCTGCATATGTGCTAAGCATGAGGCATACCTAGAGCCTGTTTTGTTTATGACATACCCCCATAACTCTGTGGTGTTTCCTGATCCTGACCATTCAAGAACTGAGCTGCAGGCCTGGGAATTGAGCCAGACACTTGTAGCAACACATGACAGTAGCATGCCCCTGGAAAACTGAGTACACTGCAGTCACTACTACACAATGCTCCATCTACCCTTTATTTTCTTTTTTTTTTAATCACAGTTTATGTCTGTATTACTTTGTTGCTGATAAGCCATGTTTCTGTGGCTTTAGTGCCATAAACAGCTAAGAGCTCATCTAAAGCTTGCTTAACTAGGTTCATGCTATCATACGGGCATGGATTGTATTTATTTCTTTGAAATAGAAGATGAAGAGCATGGAGTCAGACAACTAACTTGATCTCCTCATTTTGTCCAACAAAAAAATGGTAATTCTGCCCTGAAAATTGAATTTTAAAAATTTGTCTGTCCCTCTCCCCCAAGATTTTTATGCTCTAAATCAGTATTAGTGTAAATGAGCTACAGTTCCAATAATACATTTACAAACTTGTGGGAATCCTTCAACAGTCAGGCCATGTCTTCAGGGTTCCACTGTATGTAACAAGGTGCCTCTGGTCAATGCTACTGCCTGCGACCTGACAGAATTGCTGCCCAGTGCCCATCTTGTCATGGTAAGCTGGATTCTGCACCTGGTAGCCCCCAGTCACCATGAAATCACCCTTAACATAAGAAAACTATTAAAATTTAGAAAGCAGTGTATTTGCTGTTAGAGAAGTATCAGGAAAATCACTAAGATTGTAGACCTCTTCTGTTTTTTTCCATTACCTAGCCAATAGATTTATATTTTCAGATAATCAAAGAATTTTACACATTAAAACATTTCCTGAATGTATATTCAAACTCAAACATTCTCCTCTGCTTCAAGGATTTCCTGTAGTTCCAATAATCTAAATCTGGATGCTGAAGGAAATAGTGACTCCCTTCACTTTATTTTTAGGGGTGTTAATAGATAAGGAAGAGCCTTTTTGTATTCAAAACATAAACACATGTGTTAATGAGTATCACATAACTTTGCTTAATTATTA
Organism: Pachycephala philippinensis; assembly: GCA_013397055.1. NCBI lineage: Eukaryota > Metazoa > Chordata > Aves > Passeriformes > Pachycephala > Pachycephala philippinensis. The sequence goes on along the minus strand of VWZT01003207.1, from coordinate 80,685 downwards.
ATAAATTCTATGCAAACAGGAAATAAACATATTAAATCCAGCTGTTGGAATAGGACAGAAAGGGGTTCAACTCACATTTCATCACATCTCCAAATCTGGGTTTCATGTGCATAGGAAAACTTAGCATGAACCAATGAGGAAGAATAACACACACAATTGTGTCTTGATCTGGATGCAGTGGCACCCAGAGAACTTTGACATGATCACAGCTTCACTTGGGTTTTGAAGTGTAGTGTGACATGGACCCAGTGGAACTTGGCAGTGCTCGTCATCACTGACCCTTAGATTGAAATAAGAAAAAAATTCTCATGGACCAATAATTTTACCAGGAAGAACAACCAAGCCTGCAAAAACGCAAAAATTATGTAAGACAATGATTAAATACACAACACTTGCTATAAAAGCAATAAGACTTTCTGTACTGACCTTCATCTCTTCCTGCTGTGTCTTCCCCTAAAATGCCTGTGGAGGTCAGTAATGCATAAAGCTAATAGGGGACTGTGAGTGCCAGGCCCCTGCAATGTACTGATGATGGAATTTTTTCTCTGCAAACAAACGAAGGTCTGCTCACTGTCAACACTTCACAGAAAATCACTGGACTTGTCAATCACGCCACTATAAACAAATGTAGAAGCATATATGTATTTAGACATATACCTGTACTCTCTCACACACACTTCTAAAATCATGAAGCCTGCAAATTAATATAAAAGCATGGCAAAGCAGATAATTTCTCATCTGGACAGCTTGCTATCCAGTCTAACAACAGACAAGTGAGAAGATTTCAAATACTGTAAGGGATAAGAGGAGGACAGGTTTACAGAATTATAAATGTTAAGTGACTTGTTTGAAACAATTCTGTGTTTGGGGGTCCCAAGCAAGCATTTCATTTATTCATATGTTTAATTAGAGGTTGATAGCTGCATTTAGTTCTGTGGAAATGAACCTCTAGGACCTATTTGAATTACACAAGATATTAGGGCAAAATTTGAGAAAGTTATTCCTCTTCTGAACATTTTTTTTCATTAGTATTCACATAGCCAATTGCTATCCTCAGTATGTCACACACTTAGGTATCCACTTTGCTGCTTAACATTGCGATGAATGAGACCATTGCTGAGCAAACCAGTCAAACGAGCTTTTTCCAGGTAAATAACAGAGCAAACCAATTTGTATATTTAGCACTGGAGGACAGATGTAAGGCAGCAACACAAAAAGAGAACTATAGCCATAATACAAATTAATATAATTTTACACTGTTTTATTATAAATAAAATGCTAAACACCACCTTTGTTCTCCAAGTGTACATATATAATTTTATATCCCGAGTTTGCCATTCAAAAGCACCCAGATTAGGCTGCAAAAGTTATCTATGTACAAATTTGAACAAGCAACTCTCGTTCTCAGTTATTTTCGTTCATGATTGGATCCTCATTAGGCACACAAATGCGTGAATCTTGTGCATGAGCAAAGGGATAAAAGTAAGTTTATAGCAGATAGAGTCTATTATATGAATGTTAATAAATATAGTCAAAATCTGTACATGAATGTTTAAGCTACTATTCAGCAGAAAATCCTACTGTTTTACACAAAGACTAGTTAGCTAAGTTGATGTAAAATCTAGTTAGAAACAGTTTTACAGTCAGAGGATATCTAGTTAAGAGTTAGCAGCGGATAGCATGTAACCCATCCTGTCCTAGTGGGCATATCCAAATAGATCAGGAGAACTGCGTCCAGAAAGTCCTCATTCCTCTCCATTGACTCCAAATACAGCCTACACCAACTAGTTCAGGTGTCAAAAACTGTCTTTAATTCAACCATGCCAATTTATAGGAAGGTTAAATACCCTCTTGCTGTCAATTAATACTTGGATGCTCCTATTCTATATGGAAACATGTTCATTCCAGGCTCTCTTTCATGGAGAAGCAGAGATGTGATAAAGTCCAAGAGATATCAATATAGATACATCCAATATAGATATTCAAGTCTGGATCTGAACTTTGCCTTAATTTGGAAAAGTTCCCAATTCAAACTTCTCTCAATGGTTTTGCTGTTTAGGATAAGACAAGGCCTGCTGGATAAGCAAGGAATTATACTGTAACAGAATGAGTTCACAAAAGATGACAGCTCAGGTCAGTTCAACATGGGGCTCTCTGCCACCCAGAGGACTAGCCCAAATTGGAGTGGGCTAGTGTGGGCCCATTTTATCAACTCTCTCTGCTGGTGTGTTCAAAAGAGGACTAAGGCTGTCCCAGAGACATAGAACTAACACACCTCAAGAAGCTATTTGTTGTCTACAAGAGGCTTTCCTGGCTCTCACCCCAAATGATATACTCAAACAGCAGTCCTACTCTAGCTAAAGTTTATGAAATCTGGGCACTCTATCTGCGAAAAAAGTTGCAGCAGCATAGCCACGTAGGCTTGACATACCCCAGCTCTTGGGAAATCTGGTCCCAATTCAGCCTATTACCGTTCTTTTCTATCTAGACCTATCACGATATAACATGGTAACCTGGGTTCTGTTCTGCAGTGACAGGCCATGACCAATTCCCTCTGAATTCAGAGGAAACATTTGACAGCTAAGGAGTCAGGCTCCTGGATTACCAGCTACTTGTATCCTTATGGCATTTATTTTTCTTATTCAGCATTGCTGTTTCCCATATGAAAGTGTAAAGTCATTCAGAATAATTTGATGCTCTCTCATAGCATTTCTTTTCAAGGCCAAGTGGTAGTAAAGTCTTCTTCAAGTAGGATTTTGGATTATTTTTTGGAAATCACAAGAAGGATGCTGCAAACTCAGATTCTTTTTATAAAGAGTTTCCTTCCAAATATGTTTCCATTACAGCTCTTGCAAGCCTAAGCGAGGTGAAAATTTGAGTGCAGCCCTGACAAGTTAGCAGATTACACAAAGCTGAATGATTGTTCTGTACCAATCCAAACCCCTCTAAAAACCCAAAATAAGTAAACAAAAAAACAGACCATACAACATACATCACCATCTCTTCCCTTATTTTTATCAATTTGGCAGTCACTGAGCTCCACAAGCCCAAACAACACTCCATTGACAAAGCAAAGGACAAGGAGAAAGCACAAATAAAACATTGACTTCCAGCTTGAGACCAAAGTTCATAATCAGCCTGCAATCAGAATATATTTTAGAATCATTTCGATGTTTCATCAACTGAATTTTCAAAGAATACAGATGGATTCTTCATTTAGTTCTTGATCATGGAAGAGAAACAAATCCTCTTTTAAATAATTTATCAGCTGCTTTTATTTGAAACTTGTGAATATTCCTCAATGCAGAGATCATGAGAACGGACATTCAAAATGCAATGTACTCACATAAGCTACACTTTCTCCAAAATTTATGTCTAGCTGGGAAAGCTCTTTTTGGTACATTTTTTGTTGTCGCAATGTGGAATACTTGAGAACATACCTTGATATATAATGTTGATGCAGTTTTTATTTTGACTGTAAACTCTGATTAGTACTTCAAGATATTGACAGAGACAGATATATCATAACAATTCATAAAACCATGATTATTCTTAATTTACCCATATCCTGGAAAATACTTGAGTAACAAGCCTAAAGGTCACTTTCGTTTTTGAAACATCTGTTTCTAAACCCATGCTGTTTAACCTGGAAGATACAACCTACTTACTGAATTTGGGTTCCTTAGAGGTTACGAAGGTAATCCTTGGAGATTGTTCCCTAACTTTTCCTTAGCTGCTATTCCTTAAATATGTTCCATCTCATGAACTATGAGTCATTCCACTTTTAATCACTCTTATTTCCTTTAAATTTACCTAAAACTTTATTAGGCCCAGTCAGTACTGCCCTGAAAGACAGCCCACATACATTTAAAACATTCCCAATGGAGAAGAATAAAACATTTAAAATCTATATTTGATCTGACAACAGCATTATCGTGTTTAAATTAGAAACAGATTAGACATAATTGAAGATAAAGAGGACACAAGCATCACTCCCATTTTGGTGGAGTGGGCTTTAAATTATCAGATTCATTCAGAATACATTACGCAGAAACATTGAATTGTTAGCTTTAGACAGCCTTTTCTAAGAGTTTACGATTTCTCAGTTCAGTGAAGCTTGCCACCAGCTTGTTATCAGAACAAAAAATGAAAAATCATTTGGTTCAGAGCACAGAACTGATCTCACCTCCAAAACTACAAGTTTTCTTCTGATAACCAGCACTTCTTTGGACTGTAGAGGTACCGCTTCGTGCTTTACAGTGAAGTCAATCTTTTTACGATTCTTCCACATTTCAGGTAATTCCTAACCATGTTACAAGTGGATATTGTTTGTCAGTTTGCAGAGCCAACAACCCCCACACACAAACACACATACTTTCGATCTCCCCAACTTTTCCTGTTCTTTTCCTTTTTTTGAAAAATATTAGTTGACTTTGTGTAATTCCTTCCCTATTGTTCTTAAGCAGTGACAAAGATGGACTCTTTACTCAGAGTAATGTGCTAAATTCAATTTATGGAAAATATTAAAGTTTCTTTACAACATCCTGCATTTTCTAGTTAGAACATGTTTACATATATTAAATTTGGAAATAATCCTCAGCAACACAAAAAACACCTCAGTGATGCAACTCATGATAAAATAGTTTGATAAATACATTATTTTGACCCACCCATAAGAAGGGTGCAAAAATGCACATAGTAACAACTGAATGTATTAGTAAGCCCCAAATATGTTAAGTCCTTTTGCTTAACCTGCTTAGCTCTTAACAAGGGTTTGATTGAACCCAGTCTGGTCCAAAAAAATAAAGTCATATTCCTTACGTTGCTGTCAGACATAGCAAAGACTCATCTGCTCTATAAGCTATACCTGTTGCTGACAAAAAGGTCAGCCACAAGTGTAGTTGATTATTGACATGGACTAGCTCACAAAGTATAATTAGACATAGTAGTTTAAAGACAAAGATGTACAAAGATAAATCTTTTTTTTTTATTGTTGTTTTGAAAAATTTACATGGGGCTTTTGCAAACATTTGTGTTTACTCTGAATCTCATTCAACTTAATTCTACAATTCTGTGACACACCTGAACCTCATTACCTCCTTGCAAGTTGCTCAGAAAAGTTTCCTATCACTATTTGAAGAAAGCGGCTAGAAGTTTAATGAACACTAGCGATCCTCTGACAATGCGTAAATAAGAACACTGTGAAATACCTGTCTATAAATTGTACTTTAAAATGGATATTTCCATGCAGATGAAGTTTGTTTTTCAGCTGCATTAAGAGGCATGACAGATTAGAAATGAATAGTAAAGAAATTATCTGGAAAGATTCCCCGTTTTCATATGCAGTGTAAGTCTTTACATTTCCTGCAAATGATGCTAGGGAAAAAATAACTAAAGAAACACATTTAGTCACTCAGAAAAATCAGGTTGATAGCAAAGCTCTGATTCATAAAGAACCAGTGTTTTACACACTAAAAGCATCAAACATTATAATGGTGCTATTTTTACTGCTTCAATGTTTGGTCTGCCAACACTTCTATAATTAAAGTTACATTTAAGAGCATGGCTCAAATTTTCAAGAGGATTGCCTTCAATCTGCATGTGCCATCTCTGCACCATTTCTGCAGCTCTGTGCAAAGGGGCACACATCATGGAGCAGCAAGAGCTGCCTGCTTCCCAAGGGAAGGTGAGCCAGAGGCAGAAAGTTACCCCAGCAGACAACACCCTCATCAACCAAGGGCCCAGTCCCAGAGGGCCTCAAGCGTGGCAGCAGTGCCAGGGGTTTGTAACTGGGTGCATCAACAGCTCCAGACACAGTCAGCAGTGAAACAGATCCTGGGTCCCACCAGCAAGTACAGACAGACAGAGATAAAGGCAAGCAAAAGCATAGAGCCACTGGTGTCCCTCCAGGAGAGTGCACCTGGAGCACAGGTCCAGAGCCAGGTCCAAGCACCCCCAGGGGCAGGGCTGAGGGGAGGCTGCAAGACAGGAACAGCCTGTACCTCAGAGAAAGTGAGACCACAGGGCTGAGCTGTGGAGTGCCCTGGCTGTGGAGTAAAGCCCCCCAGAGAAGCTGGTCAGGGCCATTATTACTGCACTCAGGACACCAATAGTTTGCACACCTGCAAAGTGATTAAGCTGCTAATTACCTGATCTACCTGCACAAAAAAAGGGATGTCCTAATCCTGCAAGGTTAGGATTACTCTGTAGATTTTTACAGTAACAAGATTTAACCTGCCTTAGGTTATGCACAGAAAAACCTTTAAATTTTGGGGCAAAGGTGAATTGAGGCATTTCCAGTATTTGCTAAATCAAAATCATGTGCTACCTGTGAGTTTCTTAGCTGAGATCATCTGGAAAAGAAATTTTCATTTAAGCAAAAATGTTCAATTATTTTTGTCCCAGCAGGGCGGTAGACAGAACCAACCTTTCAACAGGTTTTATATAAAACTTGTATATATCAAAATGCAGCAGTGGATTTCCCCATGTTTCATGCATTCATCTGGAATGTGAGAGAGGACCAAGACCAAGGTTGTGCTGTAAATCAGACAGTGGATTAAGTCCACTATATCTCACCTGCTGTGCTGAACCCCCTGACCAAGAATCTTTAGCTATTTGAGCCATGTGATCCCTCTGTATCCCTCAGCTCTGCTCTTAGCCCCAAGGATTGGAGAGGAGAAAATGTTACATTTTTTCCTTCATTTCAGGATTAACTGAAATGCAAGAACAAACACAAAAATAAAAGTAAAAACTTTCAGGTGGGCCTTCTAGGACATATTTGTGCAATGTAGAAATCCTATTCTGTGAAAGGCAGACCACATAAACTAATGGTCCTGTCTGGCTTTGAAATCTATGTTCCATTAATAAAGGAGATCCATAGTTAAAACCTGACATCAAAAATGCTCTTAGCATATGACTATTTAGTTGAAAACACTACCTTCCACTGACAAATAAGTTTTTCTTCTAAACATTTTAATTGATTCCTAGGAGGAAAATGCTGGTACAACATTGATAAACACTTCTTATTAAGTCTCTTGAATGAAACTTGAGAACACTAAGAAAAATATCCTATTTTGGACACAATTAAGTCAACAGAATATTTACTTTAGATTTGGAACCAGACAGCAAACATCATTATATTTTTAAAAATATATTCAGTAAAAGAAGTTTCCAAGGTAAAGAGCTTTAAAAAAATCCCAAAACCAAACGCATTTAGTGTTACTTTTATACTTGTTCCTATATAAATATGTACCAAAGTTTTAGAGCTGTGATGTTGAATCCTTACCTCCAGTTCTTCGTGGGATCCTCACCCCCAGTTCTCCCAGCTGCTATCCGCAAGTTCTCAAGAGGTCAGTTTCAAGACTTTGAAAATGTGATCTATGGATTCCTGGTCCTACATAGACATTGGATCACTGGAGGAGTGGCCAAGCATTGAAACAGACTCCCCAGGGAAGTAGTGGAGTCACCATCCCTGCAAATGTTCAAAAACAAGTAGACATGGCACTTCACCATAAGGCTCAATGGGCATGGTGGTATCTGGTCGAAGGTTGGACTTAATGATCTTGAAGGTCTTTTCCAACCTTTATGATTCTATGGATGTTCCATTATTTCACCCAGAGCTGTGTACTCTCCTCCTTGCACTATCTTAGTCGACCTGTCTCTGGTTTCACGAGTGAGCCTCTCCATTCAGCAACATGTAATGTAAGAAAACGTTGAGGTAATTAGCACAGAGCACCTGAAAACTTAAAGCAAACCAAACACATGAAAAATATTAATGAACAAGTAAATTCAATCAAATAAAACACAGAAGCATCATGTTAAGGCTTAGTTGGTGGGCTCCTTTCTCCCTCTCTTTTTAAGCAAGAGAGAAATGCATTTCATGAGTGACAAGTTATTCTTGAGAAATATCATGGACTCATTTACACTTGACCATCTCTTCCTTTTCTGCATCTACTGCACGTGGTTCAAGTAATAACCCTATTCAGGATCTCAGTGCTGCAGAATCAGTGGCAGGGGCTTGCTGTCTGATAGCAAGAAATAGTTAGGATGGGCATTTGAGGGGATAGGTACAGCCCTGTGATCCACATCCATCTTTTAGAAGAGTTCAGAATTGCTATTAATTTCAAAGAGTTCCTCTCCCAAAGAATGGATCAAAAGTCTGCAAAATATCTCTGTTGTCTCATGGCTTAAAGGGATGAAAGGGACTTAAAAAGATGATTCAATCCATCCTTCTCAATATAAATATATATATATATATACACACATGTAAAGAGGAGGATTACATCTATATACATATATATGTATATTTGTGCTTATGTATGAATACTCAAAAATCTATATTAAACAGAAACTAGAGAAGCTTGACTAAACCTGAGCTGTTTTCCTTAAAATTTCAGGTCCCTTTTTAAATTAAATTCACCAATTAAATGTAAAAAGCTTATGGTCAACTTGATCTGAAACAACTACTAAAAATTTTTCTGATTTCAAGATTCGTTAACTTACGTAGAATATAGGTCCTAAAAAAAAAAACAAAAAAAAAAAAAAAAAAAGATGAACAAGAGATTTTAAACAAGACAACAAAATAGTGTAATTATTTATATTTCATTAATAGACACAAGAAATGAAAGCAAAGGAACCTCTGCAAAAATGGAAATACCTGTTCTTTAGAATACAGTAAGTCTCATAAACATTTTGGAACCTCAGAATTTTAATAAAATTCCAGCTTCCCTTTACTAAGAAATTGTCCACAGAGCAGAAACTGCTTCACACGTGCAATTTTATTATCAATCCATTAAGTACCACTCTTTGTTAAAGTGTTGTTCCAGAACACAGACAGTGACCAAATCCCTCTTCCTCATAGCTACTTGACTTATTTCTTCCAGGGTATACACCAGATCTACATAGTGCTAAATGAAAATCCAAAAGTGAAAAAGCAGTAGAGGCAAAGATTAAATTCAAGAATCCTTAAAGCTAAGTCACATGCCAAGACCCAAGATACTGCACCGATGGCAATGACAATGATAACTTGTCAGTTAGCAGCAGGTTTCCTGTCTGCTCCCTGAAACAACTTAATAGGAAATGACTGCGTGGATACACGTTTCTCAAGTATTAGAATTTCTGTTTCATGCATCACACTAACAACAAAAATTCAAAGTACCTACTGTCATCAGCTAGACACAAAACATTGCACTTGTTATTACTCACATCCTCCAACATGTTGATTTAACTCACTTGCTAGCGAGACGGACTGTGATTCAGTCTTATGACCATCAGTGTCACATTCCAGTAGAGCTCCAACAAAATGCAATATTGTGTCCAACTTTGTCCTTTGTTTCCTTTTCACTACTGTACAACTGGTTACAATTGTGTAACCAATTTACATTTAATCTATTTTTGCCTGTGTAAACGGTGATATTTTGATATATTTATTTATCGATATTTGTTTACATCTGATATTAAAAAAAAACCCTGCAAAAGGAAGAAATTGCATAAAGATTTTTGCAATTCTGGCAAAAATACTCTTGCACAAAAACTTGCATGAACATTAAATTTCTAGCAAAATTGTTTCACTGTAATTCACAAAACACTTTTGTCCACTATCTGTGGACATAACCTCACAGCTTAGAGAGAAGGAAATTATTGTGGATACATAGCTCAGCTGTACTTGCAGATCTGGGAGCAAAAACGGCATCAGGTGTCCAGATGAGAAGTAGTCACCAAGACAGCAAACATTCAACCAATACTCACAAAGAAACCAAAAGTTCTTGAGAAATGCCCAGCCTGGAATATATAGAAGTCATTTGACACCAAATGCTCAGTAAAACAGGCACTGTAAAGCCAAAGACTGCCTGTGCACAATGCACAAGTGAAAGTAGAATGCAAATTCGTGAATCAGCTTCGCAGAGAGTCCATCCAGCTGCAGATTTCAGTGTGCATTAGAAAGGCACTCTCAACTGGGCAAGTGAACCAGAAGAAGTTAAAAAGAAGTTAGCTAATATCATTCAATGAATATGTGCTGATGGCAGATGGAAATTATGGGATACATTCGTAAAATGAGAGAAGCAGAGATTAAGGAAAGCAGAATATGACAGATCATGGGGAACGGATGGAAAAAGCCCTCACAGCCTCTTTTGAGATATTAGCCTTCTTGGCATAAGCTATGGGATAGGGGTGAGTCAGCTGGGAAAACAACTACATTCAAATGCCTAGAGGAAAGGTCAATCATGACACTTGGGAAAAAAAAAATAAAAAGGAAAAAGCAGCAAAAGTAAGAATAACTGGAAAGGGTCTTTTCCAAAGTATTTGACAATCTGTCTACAGATGATGCAGTATCATAGCTGGTTTTGATTAGTCCCCCCATGGTATCACAGAAATTGCCATTGACATTAAGTCCAAAGAAGGTTTAAAAGTTATTTCACTGTTATTAAGAAAAAGCTGCACTTCAAATAAAGGAGTGGATTTAAATGTTGCTTCAGTGTTTTCATTCAGATACTGAAGAAAACACTTGATAGCTTTGAACAGCCCATCTACAATCATGTGTCCTATGTATTCAGTGTAGAGTTTCCATTCATCAGAAAGAGGATCTGTCTGAAGCAAATACCGATTGTCCTGGAAAGAGTAATTTAGAGAATCAGTAACAGGGGTTTAGAATTGCTCTTCTCAGTGTATATTTCTTATTCCAGTTAACTGAGTCCAGGAATAAAGAAACTCTCACTTTGATGAAGAAAAGCATTCCCACTATTTACAACATAATTACCTTTTCATTGTAACTTTTACAAGTACATCTGGAACTAGTTACTGAAAACTATTTCCCTTTGGAGTTAGATTTGCATCAGCAAGTGCAAATGTTTGAAAACAATTCTAGCTTTTACTTAGTCCTGGCTCTCCTAAAAGTATTTACACCTATTTAGTGACAATAGCTACTCCCAGAACAAAACATTTACTGGATCTACTATCATGTAGACTATCTGGCAAATCTTTTCCACTGTTTCTTGAATTTTACTTGTTTTATTGGATCAATGGATACAAGAAAGAATTTCTGTCATTTTTTTCTTGACAAAAAAAGTGTTTGACTCACTCTATACAACATCCAGTTTCACATTATGCTTGAATATTCTGATTCTCTCATTCACATGCTAAGCAAGTTCTCCCTGCCTGTTCATTTTGGTCACAGAGATCTGCATTCTGCCAAGTCAGAAGCAGACATCAGTTGTTTGTCAAAATTCTCCAAATCATGTATTCTACTTGGCTTTGCAGCACAGTCTTCCACAGCCTCTGGCACAGATTTTAAATACAGTTAAATTTGCAGTATGAGAAGAGTAAGAAAAACTAATTCTTTCTAAGGTTATCAGAAATATCTTTAAACAGATTCCTTCCTTCTTCATTCAATCCGTTCTGTACCACACCCACATTTACCTGTTATGCTGCAATAAACCCATAATCTTTTCACTTGGGAAGGAAGATTGACAAACAAATGTGCTCAGTTTTCTAGTTTTAAAAAAACCTAATGCCATGTTCTCAGTGGATTCAACCTTCTTACTATGATAGATCAGCTGAGTCTGCATCCTATTTATACATTAGTAGACAACCTGGCTTTTAATATAAACAAAAAGTGCCAGGATAGCCTATAAAACTGAGTATTTCTCATGCTCTCTAAGGTGTATGACTGGACAAAAACATGACAAGTTTCTCTTACTGCAGCTCCTCCTCTGTCTTTCTCTGACAGCTTCTGTGTGAAATACTCCGATTTTAGTTCACTGATAATGCAGCCAGACTGGTAGAAATCTGAATGTGGACATGACCCTGTTTTCAAACTGGATGATATCAGTTTGTTTATATTATATAACAATCTGGTTTGACCCGACAAAAGTCTATTTTACTGGCTGTCTGTATGCAAACTAGAACCATTTTAACTAAAATCAATCCAACATGGCAACTTTGATTAAAAAAGTTCAAGCTAACTTTTACAGAGAAACCCAACATGTATCTGCCTGGTACACGAGACGTCAGTTCCATCAGCAGGAAGAAGTCCCATTAGATAATTTTTTTCTTTGTTTCTACAAAGGGAAACTCCCACTACTCACCCCAGTCATGGCAGTAGTTTTGTAAAAATACATATCTGAGAACTGGACTAAAATCAATAATGGATTTTATTTCAGTCCCTGAAAAGCATTTTGCTTAGCCTAATAGTGGAACTTTCATCATCCTTTACTAGGCTTATAAACCACTTCGGCTTGATTTCATAAATTTCCTGGTTGAAGGAACTAGTTCTATCCATTCATTTAATAAATGAATGCATTGGACGTCAGCCTTTTGTATTGAAAGAAAGGTATACCTACACTCAAAAAAATTACATTGTATGTATAACCACAAACTACAGAGTAACAACCATCTCACAGACAAGATAATTGCAAAAAATATTTGATCACAGTTTGGTTTTGGTTTAGTATAAACGAAAATTTGAGATTATTACGGTTTTGTCAATTTTCTGCTCTGTTTTTATATTCCCATACATCTGTCAAAAAGAATCTTTTTTATTTACCTTGCAAAGTGCATCTCTTGCAATATGAAAGCACTGCAACCTGTTGGTGTTAGAAGGATGTTGTAAAATCTCAAGACATTACACCCATTGGAGAAACAGCAGAAAGCTACAGAATGACAAAAGATTTTGTTATTCAGAAAAAGGCAATCAGACACCAGGAAAACCCCCTTTCTCAAGTTACCTCATTGTAACTACAGAATTTACTGAAGCAGAGTTTATATCAGCCTCCTGAAAGCAAGAGCTACGAGTCTTTGCCATCTGTGTCCTGCAGCGCTGGTCTCTTAATTTAGATTTCATGTACAATATCTTTTTTAAAAAATGAAATCAAAATGGCATTTCTCTCATTCTAAGCCACTAATGCTTCTCAGGGAACATGCGTAGTACAAACACACAATCCTGTTACACTCTTTTGGACCCTGAAGTAAAAATTCATGACATTTGACACATAACTTGTATCTTGTGCTTATGTCTAGAATGAAAGAGAAATTTTACCATAAAACAAAATAATTGCTAAAACAATTCAAAGAAATCCTTAATGTCATGCAGTGAATTTACTACTGGGTAACTTTCTGACTAAAATTACTTCATCCATCCAAATTCCAGAGAATTATTACACCAAGGTCTGAGGCACAGGGAAGGTGTAGGTCTGAGGCACAGGGAAGGTGTACCTCCTGTGTCAAGAAGAGGTACATTTCACAGAATCACAGACCGTGCTAAGTTGGAAGAGACCAATCTGGATCATCAAGTCCAACTCCTGGCCTTGCACAGGACATCCCCAAGAGTCACACCATGTGTCTGAGAGTGCTGTCCAAACGCTCCTTGAGCTCTGTCAGGCTTGGTGCTGTGACCACTTCCCTGGGGAGCCTGTTCCAGTGCCTGACCACCCTTTGGGTGAAGAACCAATATGTTCCTGATATCCAACTTCAACTTCTCATGACAAAGCCTTAGGCCATTCCCTCGGGTCCTGTCACTGTCACCAGAGAGAAGAGATCAGTACTGCCCCTCCTCTTCCCCTCACAAGGAAGTTGTAACTGCAGTGAGGTTTCTCCTCAGTCTCCTCTTCTCCAGGCTGAAAGACCAAGTGACCTCAGCTGCTCCTCCTCAAGGCCCTTCGCCATCTTTGTTGTCCTTCTTTGGACACTTCTCTATAGTTTAATACCTTACACTGTGGTGGCCAAAACTGCAAGTAATATTCTAGGTGAGGCTGCCCCAGTGCAGAGCAGAGCGGGGCAATCCCTCCCTTGCCTGGCTGCCTGATGCCCCCCAGGACACAGCTGACCCTTCTGGCTGCCAGGGCACTGCTGACTCACATGCAACTCGCCATTGACCAGGACCCCCAGGTCCCTCTCTGTGGCTCTGCTCTCCAGCACCTCATTCCCCAGTCTGTCTGTACGTCCAGGGTTGCCCAATCCCAGGTACAGAACCTGGCACTTTCCCTTGCTGAACTTTATATGGTTGGTGGTTGCCCAGCCCTCTGATTTGTTGAGGTCTCTCTGCAGGGTCTCCCTGCCTTTGAGGGAGTCAACAGCTCCTCCCAGTTTTGCATCATCTGTGAACTTGCTTAGTATCACTTCCAGCCTACATCCATGCCATTTATGAGGATGTTGACGAGCACAGGGCTGAGGATGGAACCCTGTGGAACCCCATTAGTGACTGGACACCAGTCTGATGTCACTCCATTCGCTATAACCTTTTGTGCTCACACTGTGAGCCAGTAGCTCACCCACTGCATGATGTGTTTATCCAGCTGTGTGCTGGACATTTTGTCCTGAAGGATACTGTGAGAGACGGTATCAACAGCTTTACTGAAATCCAGAAAGATTACATCAGCTGGCTTCCCTTGGTCACCTAGGTGGGTTACTTCGTCATATAAGGAAATCAGGTTTGATAAGCAGGACTTTCCTCTCATGAAGCTGTGCTGGCTGTGACCAATGACTGCATTGTCTTTCCGGTGTTTTTCAATACCTCCCAGAATAACCTTCTCCCTAACTTTACTGGGCACTGAAGCGACACTGACAGGCCTGAAGTTTCCAGGGTCCTATTTCTTGACCTTCTTGAAAACTTGTTTGGGACAATGTTTGCCAGCTTCCAGTCAGCTGGGACTACTCCAGATTCCCAAGATTGCTCAAAAATTTTTGAGAGGTTTTGCAATGACATCAGCTAGCTCCTTAAGGATTCTTGGATGAATCCCATCAGGCCCCATAGATTTGTAGGGATCCAGCTGGAGCAGCAGATCCCACACAATTTCAGGGTTGACTGGGAGTTAGTTGATGATTTTCGCAGTCATGGTCCTCCAGCTCAGGACACTGAAATCCCCTTGGTCCATCATCCATGTTGAAGACAGAAGCAAAGAATGCATTAAACACCTCTGCCTCATCCATGTCCCTGCAGATCTGGACACTTATTTTAATAGCATTGTGAAATCTAATTCCTGCTGTAGCTGCCAAGATAGCCAATTGCTCTTTCTTTATATTTTTCTTAAAGAGAACAAGTTTCTTCAAACTTTGTGCAGAAATTTTCCTCCTCTTCCACATGATCTCTGCAGAAATCAGACAAATCAGGATGAAAAAAATTCAATGAGGAGTATACTTACAAGTATGATTCAATGCTCATTGAACGGATTATAAAAATCAAAAAGCATCCTATGAGAACTTTATGAGCACATTTCCATATTTTTCACACACGTCAAAGTATACCTTTAATTGCTTATATAAAGATGTGCAGATCTGAGCTTTTAGAGACAGGAAATAGAACCAAAATGTCACGGGCTACGTCAGCTTTCTTGTACATCTATGCAATCTCTGCTGCAATTATTTTCTATTGGGATTCTAAAGAACTGGATAAAGCCTGTCAACTTTTTGTCTAAAGTTTAAGTGTTTTGCTTTCACTGAATTTCATCAGAAGGTAATTTGGTTGTGAAGGGAAAAAAAAAAAGGCATTCTAAGCATCTGCATGTTCATTTTAAAGTGGAAGTTTAATATAATTTGAATTTCAATGAAATAAGATGAGAAAGTGTTCAGATTTCAAGTATTTTTAAATTTCTCATGAACATTTCAGAGCCTCCAGAACTTGTTTTTTGGTTCACAAGAGCATCTGCTTTTTAAAAATCTCCCAGTTTCCTGCTACTATTACTGCACTGTCAAGTTCCTTTTTATAGTATCTCCTTTTTAAAATCCTAATTCAGGGAAAAGTGATCTTCCATACTCCTGAGTGTCTCATTTCCACACAAGCAATAGATATCATTACAAACTTGATCAGCATAGAGAGAATTTAAAAATTTCCATGGCCTACATTTTGGCCGGAAGGATTGGCAAAATATAACAAATCCTCTGAATGGTACAGTAAATCTCAGAATAAACTAAATCATTAAATTCCCATGAAATCTGCTTGTAATCAGGCTAAAAACACTGTGGAAAAACTGCTTGTCTCATGGTTTCTTCAATAATTCTAATTTTGGTTTTGTTTGAAAGCCAGAAGTGCCTAACCTGAAAATGTATGGAAATGTTCCAAAAGCCATGGCAGCATTTTGAGAAGATCAGCAAAAACCGACTGCAGGTTTATTTTGATTTCAGTTCAGCTTTCTCTTAAGTAATTTGACTAATTTCAGTATGTGTGGAAATATGTTTCCTTACTTTGTGATTACTTTAGAAGCAGTTATTATTTTAAAAACAGAGAACATAGAGAATTTCATCTCCTATAGTAATTGCAGGCTTAAAAATGAAGACACTGCTCCAAGCAACTTAATGTTTCTTTGAAGGAGAAAAGATTTTTACTTTCTATCACTGAAGTGTGAAAATGAACAGAAAAAAATTTGCTCTCCTTGTTATTATATAATAGGTACATAAGTATGTACTTGTAGAACAGTCAGACTGCTAAAAACAATGCACAGTAGAAGAAAAAAGAGGCGCTTGGAACTAAGCTCCTATGAAAATACAGCATGTGTCTAACGGGAAGAGAGAAATCAGTAGGTATAATCCAGAAAACAGGCAAACTAAAGTACTATTTTCCTGAGACTGCATATAAAACTGCAAAGAATATAGAAAACAATTGAAAACACCTAGCTAATTACTTAAAACGTTTCAAACCCCAGTTGAAATATAAAATACTTCTTTAGAGGAAAAAAATATATTGAACTATACTAATNATCTCTTTGTAGCAGGTAATTTCCTCATCAAGCATTGACAGAACAAGAGAAAAATTGGGATAAAGCTAGAACTGGTGGCAAGCCTTTCCAGCAGATTACTAAATACCAGCAAATTTGCAGAAAATTCACTGAACAATAAATAAAGGACTGCAATTTTATTCTAAAACATTTTACTCTAAAACCTTCATTTTTCCCAGAAGTTATTCTGTTAAAATAAAAGAATAATCTGCTAATTAATTACAG
>VWZT01003207.1:38962-63742 GCA_013397055.1 Pachycephala philippinensis | reverse complement strand
TTCTGTTTGTTTGTGGGGTTTTTTTTTTGTTTTGGTTGTTTTTTGTCTTGTTTTGGGTGTTTGTTTGTTTGTTGGGGTTTTTTGGTGGTGGTGGTTTGGTTTGGGGTTTTTTTTGCTTGGAAAGTAAATTAGGAATTGCATTAGGAAATACACATAGAATCCTGGTGTACAGTTACCTTTATTGCCTTTTCAAATGCCAGATTAACATTTTGTGTGAATAGTAATGGTGTTGAGGACGATATTATTAAGAACTGAATGATGGGAATGAATTTAATAAAGCTATGAAAAATCAAATACAGAAAAACAAAATAGTGGAAAAATCTAGTTACCTTTAGAATGAATAGAAAACATTCTCACAAAAGAAATACAACCAAAAAATTTATAGTGTGATTTTATATAATTTTTACCAATAACATGTTTGCTGCGTTTGAATATGTATTACCAGCAGCAGTCTCAGTTTATGGCAGTTTGTGGTTAAATACCCCATAAAAGCTAACTCACTTGTTCTATTTTGAACTCACTACACTCATGCTGACAGCCCAAATGACAGTATTTTATTATATTGCATCTTTACTGTGTATTTTATTTATCTCTGTTGTACCTTCTAGTATTTGGCATCTATTCAAAACCCTTACCTGTGTTCTCCTGCTGTTCTGGGGAGTTTTGTAGCTTCTTTTGATTTGTACTCAGAGCATTACCTTTTACTTTCATACTGTACAAAGTTCATAAGTTTGGAGAGCTTACTTTATCTCTCAATGACACCAAATCCCATTTGATCATCTGATTTGGTACACAGCTGCAAAGATAGCCTGTGTATTAAATCACCAACTGTGATCACCTGTAAAACATTGCTTGTAAATACGCTCTTCAAGGCATAAAGCCGGCTTAATGTAGCAGCTAAATTTTTAAAAGAAATGTCACAGGAAACATGTATGTTACCTATAAGCAATTCACAATTCAACTGATTTGCATACTGCCCATTTACTGTTCATTAAAATTCATGTCTTGATTTTTTATGTCTCTTCATAGGTTCTGCTAATAGAGCATCCCTAAAAATTTGAACTTTTCAGGGGGCATCTAAGTTTAATTCCTGCTGCAACAGCTACATTGACTTCATTTTTCCCGAATTTCTTTGAAAGAAGTTGATTTTCTCAGATCTAAAAAGTTCTAACAATGCCTTGATTTGGCAATACAATTCATTGTGTAGCTCTACAGAGTAAGTACTTTGTCTTCGATTAAATTTGGTTTTCCTCTAGAGTCTGAAATTATGGCCCAGTCTCATCATAGGCATAAAATAACATTCTTCTATTCAACAGTTGCATGGATATGAACAGTCAATGAGCTTTGTTTGGCGACATTTAACTTTATCATTCTTCCATATCCATTGCAAAACCTTGCCTTCTCCCTAAAGTTTCAGAGATAGTTTTTAATCAACAACTTTTTCTTTTTATTTATTTCCTCGTCTCTCTGGAAGACCATTTCTAAATAGTAGCTTTTGAGGAGAGAGCTTTTCTCCATTTTTATTTGGGTGAGATTTTACAAGGGTCTTAAGAACCTGCATCTTGTAAAAGTGAAAGGAACATAGGCAGTAATGTCCCTCTCTTTCTTTTGAAACTTTCTAACAGGTTTGAAATATTTATGAATTAGAGAATCTACATTTCTACCAGAGAAAGTCCTATGTTTTATTGTAATACTTTTTGTGGAACGAGTGAGTTATTTTGCTGAACATAACTGCTGAATAAAAAATCCATGCTGTGAAGAGTGAATTAGTCCCTACATGAATTACTTTGATCAGCATCACCCTTCTTCAACAGAGAGAGTGCATGCTTCCCATGTTTCTCAGGCAGCCATATCCTATCAACTCTCTGCTTTCTTCCTCAACCGCAGTACAATGTCCATTTTCTCCCATATTATCCTTTTCCCCCCACAGTTCTCTCTTTGTTCTGTCTCTTCTGCATTACATGTGCTATGTTTGTATGCTTATATAAACTCCTTCTCCTTACTCCTGATTTTATGATGCATCTATTTTTGTTTGTTGTACTTGTTGGGATGCATTTGTACAGCGCTGAAAGTAAACCTCTTCTACCTCAGCAGGAAGCTGTTCCTCATAGCAATTATGCCTGATGGCTTTCTTTCCATTTTCCTTCAGCTTCTCAAGAAATTGTATTTCCTGAAACCCTACAAATTCTCCTTTAGAATCTTACATAACTCTATGTATTCAACCATCTCTTTTTCATCCATCTTCTCTTTTTTATCATGTTTTTCATTTTGTTAGATATTTGGCTCATTTACTCATATATTATCTACTCTGATACTTTGTATTTTCCACCACTATTTCAATTGCTATTTTCTTAGAAATTTACAGAGTTTACATGGGATCATGGCACACAGCTCCCACGGATTTTAGTAACTCCCATTGACTTTAATGTGAGTTTTGTGGCTAACTCCCTGGCAACTCAGAAAATACAGGGTCTAGTGGGTATAATCTGAGTTTAGAATCACTTATTTAGAAGAATAAGCTTTTAAAAGCTTATTCTGGTTTTGTGGTCTTGTATTATTACAACTTTTAATAGCTGAGGGACCAAAGAAGATATTTTCACATAAATTAGAGTATTTGAGGTCTACATGTCGAGATTCAGAACAAATTAGGAAAGATTAGTCATTTTCCCCTGAGTCACTGTCAAATTTTGCCCTTGCTTTTATCATTGCAGTCTGTGGTGGTCTTCTCCCGTCTAGTGCAGATGGAAAAATGTGACTTGAATAATGAATGAGTCTATGATCAAAAATATGCAAATCTTGTTCTTCATTTCAGTATTTGGACATATCAACTTCAATTTCCTAAATCCTCTCTTCTAACTCAAGCTATTAATGATGCTAAGACAATTATCTAACTCTACCAGACTGCCTATTGTTCATTCAGGAGAAACCCCTATTTTTACAAGAATGTCAAACTATTTCTGTAATATTTCATATATTATTTCCTTTTTCTTTCACAGTCTTTCTGTGTCTTAAGTAGTAGCCAGGGTGTCTACAGCTACAAGACAAGGAAGCTTTGTCTGAAAAAGTAATACGTTCTTATAGACCATCTGATATAACTAAGAAAAACAGGTGAGCTTTTAGATTCACAACCCCTTCATCTGTATCTTAATCTTGTGTTCTTTTCAATAGGACTAAAATCTGCTGTTACTCTTTGGTCATCTGAAAAATATGTCCCTTTTTTCCTCCTTCTTCATGTATCTCTAAAGGCAGTTTCTCCAAACCTGGGTATTTGTGTACCCATTTTTCATTCCAGACATCAAGCCAGTTCTCACATTGCTACAATCTCTAGTACAATTGAAGACAG
Source organism: Pachycephala philippinensis (assembly GCA_013397055.1). Lineage (NCBI taxonomy): Eukaryota > Metazoa > Chordata > Aves > Passeriformes > Pachycephala > Pachycephala philippinensis. The sequence continues at coordinate 60,399 of VWZT01003207.1, read as the reverse complement.
CAGGTTTTCGCTGTTTGTTATATTTGCTGTTAAAGTAAATCCAGCAGTTTACAAAACGTAAACCTGAACATTAGAAATACCTACTGTAAATCAGAACATTAAGTCCTTATTCAAGGCCAAACTGTGATTATCCTTTATGTAATTTCAAGGGGAAAAAATAATAGAAGTATTTTATATCATATATACACTGGCAGCCAACTACTGCTGTGGTCCTGAACACTGCCAATGATCAAGGTGTTGGCAGAGTCTGGAGTCACCTTCTCAGATGAGTAAGGAAGCTGGCCATGGAAAAGATACTTCAGATTCCAAAATGGCCAGAGTACCTTAAAACAAAAACCTTTTGGCATGCTGTGTTTCAGAGAGGCAGTACCTGCAGTATCACTCACTGTGAGCAGACAACAGTATTACAGTCACTGTCTACTGTTGCTTCTTTGTCAAATAAGCTGTGATTGGAGTCAGGGTCACTGAATGTCCCTGCACACCAAGTGACTTGCAGCCATAGTGACTGGTATGATCTACATCTATCTGGTCTTCAAACTGTTGCAAGCTTGTGTTGTAACCATGTTAGCATTGATTTTACTTGAGGCTAAGGAGATGTATCTCATTTGTCCATATTTTTCACATTTTCTTTTTCCACTTTTTTTTTACTGAGGAGAATTTTATTCCATGTGAAAGAAAGTTATATATAAAAGTTGACAGCATTTATCCAGCAACAAAAGTCTTGGACATTGAAAAAAGAATTTTTGACAAAATTATTCATTTCCCAACATTTTCTGTTTAATTACACAAAGACTAAAAGCTGCACATGAACCAAATTTAAATAAATCTTTAAAAATCAAGCTGTGCAAGTACAAAATTAAAAAAAAAAAAAAAGAAAAGAAAGAAAGAAAAAAAAAGAGAGAGCAAAGCCCCCAAACCTGTAGCTGTGAAAAACAGGCTAGCTGCAGCATGATTCATTTTCATTCTGCCATACGTTCACACTATATCAAATTTTACCTCTGAGTCCTGAAAATTGCTCAAGGCAGCTAAGTTTTCATTGGAGGTTTTCCTGGAACCTTTTTCCGGATCAAGGCCTGCCTCATCAGGTGTCCTACCAACATGAATTACAGTAGTTCAAAGTACAATTCTAATACAAATTAATCGCAGCACATTCTCAAATATTTATCAAAATGTTTCTCAACCTAGTAATTTCACACTATAGAATTTTGAGATATGAAATAGATTAAATATTTTACCTAAGAAGCAGATTCCAGTCCTTTTGACTCTTGAAATGAAGGATCTAATATTTTTACCAAGTGGTGACCATTCATCTGCCAAGTGAATCTCACATGATGAGAGAGCTTTCTGCATTACAAATGTATGGAAAGTTCTATCTCAGAATTCAATTACAAATATCAATACTTGCTATTCAGAGCAACAGCTCCAAAATAAAGCTCTTTAATTTCAGATTATAATTGAAAATGCAACCAAATTATTGTATATTCTATTGCTTTTGACAGCACTGACAAATACAGGAACTAATCCTGTACCTGCTACTCACATTATCACTAATGCAAGTAATCCCATTCAAATTAAGAACGTGTAAACAAAAATTATTCATGTAGGTAAAAATTACAAGATAGGGTGGATAAATCCCCTGAAATTGAATGATACAATCCATTTATTTAGTTTCTTTCTCTAAGGTATGTGGTTTCACATGCCCAGTCGAAGCTGAAAGTACAACTGAGACTACAAAAGCTTAAATAACAGATATTGTACAAGGTGCAGTCAGCAGAGCTGATACAGCTGTTGATCTTATGGAAAAAGCAGCTCCCAGGATCTCCCTGCCTTCCTCAGTTCATGTTCTCCCACATGCTCATAGTCTTGGAGGCTCCTGACTCAAGCAGAGGGCTCAACCTTATGAGCTACTACATCAGCAGGTGTAGCCTACTTCCATGACAGTCCCATCAGAGGAAATGAGACAGAAACAAACACTGACAGGATTATACTTAGAACTTTTTTCTCTGTTTTCCTGCCTCAGTTTTAGATCCTCAGCCCACCACTACTCAGTTACAGCACAGATGACTCACCAAGAAATGGCATTATAACCAAGATAATAACATCAGAGGAGCATTTCAGTAAGAAAAAGTTTTAAAAGTCAACACCATTCTCATTAAAAAGGGCTGAATAAAAATGCTATGGCTAAAATCAGTTAGATTTAGAGTACAGTTGTTCAAGCTACCTGATATCTTCAAATATTAAAATCTTGTCATGCACAGCTCCACAACCAGTACTGGACTATTCTAACCATACTTCTGCCACATAGCTGAGCTGATGAAGACAGGAATACACTTCTCAGTGAATTTTCCATGATTTCCAGTTACCCTGAGCCATCAGTCATGCTTCCACCTGCCTCTGTTGCAGCTGGATTTCTTGCCAGCTGTTACTAACAGCCCAGTAGTATATGGAAGTGTCAGTCCTTCAAATGGCAAGGTAAATGCAATTAGTTCATAAGGTTAAAAGCAGAGTCTTGTGGAGGGACATCCTATTTTTAAACAGCTTCTTTAAAAAATAAGCAAGCCGTATCTAAATCGAGCATGTGTCTTCTGTGCAGGAGTAATAATCACATTTCACCAAAAATTGAATAAGTCTATTGTGTAAATGAAGGACTCCCTAAGCACACATTAACAAGAGAGACCATAGCAATCTATCATCTCAACGATCCCTGAACAACAGAATCTGTAAGTAATTTTGATAGAACAGATTGTGACAGCTTCATAGGAATTACTGCAAGTTGCATAGGCAAAAATCTACAGAATAAAAGGAATAGGAATAGGATGTAGGTTGTTCTGTCCATTCACATATGATCAAGCATTGAAAGTAGCCTTGCTAAAACAAGTCTTTTTCTCACTAGAATAAAAAGATGGACAGGAGTGCCTGAAGTGTCACATATGAGCTAACTAAACGGAGAAAATCAAATAAATATCTTGTTGCTAAAAGAAAATATAAATACATTAAAATATTTCTTTTCATGTTTCAGTAAAAGCAAAAATAAGCACTGTATTTCTTATCATATATAAAAACATTATACATATATATCAATATCTATACCTATATATCTTAACTTGACTGGTCTCCCAATCAACCTATCAGTAAATGAGTAAATTTTAAGAACAGAAAAATCTGGATCTATTTCTTACAAGAAGGTAAGGCCAAGTTATTAATGCCTCACAGAGTCTGGTACAGGTGAAGTAAGTGTGCTGGCATTATTTCAGTCGTAAATCTTTTATCTCACCTCCTTCATTTGTCCTTGTATGTCATCTTATACAGAGATAGTCACAAGAAATTTGACAAGTAGGGCAATGCTAGAAAACTGCACTATCCTTTTCTTTGAGGAACAATTCCGGTTTTCTCCATCTTATGGAGCTCTCAAACAAGAGACTTACAATGAAATGCTTCAAAGACAGTGAGAGCATATGGCAAAATGCAACCCTCTCATCTCAACTTCTCTGCAAAAGAACTAAGAAGTTGCTGTCTGTGAATGATTAGAATTTATCTGCTAGCCCATAGCTGTGAATAGTCAGAAAATAGATAATTTAGAGTAGTTCAGAAATGCTTGTCCACATTAGTTTAGCCTTTCATGCCGAGACTTCTTTTACTACTGACATAAGTGGATTTTGTCAATAGGGAGGTGTTTACAATTTAACAATTTTGCATGAATAAAAAGAAACAACAGAAAGTTTAAAAAGACAAGCTGAAAGGAACAAAAGGTAGTATGTCAATATCCTAGAAAAAAGGCCAGTTTTTTTACTTACAATATGCTACCTAAAATTTAGCACCTAGATGTTAAATAAATACTTCATTTATATTCTCTCTCCTCTGCTTAGGGAGTGCTCTGTGTGTAATGAACAAAAGCAATTCAGATTGATACAGATCATTTCATCAGTACCTCACTGCACTTCACAAAAGCTACTAAGGACCCTTCCTCTCCCTTCTGCAGAGCTCAGTGGGAGCTTTGCCACAACGTTCATGGGAGCTGGAGGTGCCTCTGTTCTCAGCACTGTTGTGAGAGGTACGGAAATGGATCACAACTGCAACACATTACAGGAAACTTAGGCCACAAGATGGTGTTCTGAATGCACATTAGAAGCCAAATCAGCAGATCCCAAAACACCTTAATAATGACTGATTCATCTAAATTTTAACACCTCTTTTCCACTTTTTTCTGAAACTTAATGTCTCTCAGTGTTATTATTCACTAACTTCAAACAACTTTTTAAAGTAAAGCACACTAAAAATGAAAGAAGTCATATAACTTAGAAAAATGTGATAATAGTAAAACAACACAATACATTGCATATAAGTTACAGAAACAGCTCTGTGGGAATGTTACAGCATTTGTATTTACTAACCTGTTGTAATCCAGTGGGCTGTGTTTACTTTTCTGTGTTTGCCTTCCAACACCAATGAAACTCTTTCCTCATGAAGAAACTTCTTCACTGAACATTTTTGCTCTCTGACTCCCAAGGGCTATTTTCTCCAGCTGAGATGAGTAGCTGGTGTGAAAAACTTTAGGGAACAGCAAAACAGTTTGATACATCAAAGCTGCTTCTATCCTCTTTCACCAATAAAATGTTTAATTTTGGCTATTTCAGCAAAAGTGCCTTCAGTGACTATCAGTGGCTTCATTCATGTGTCACTAACACTGAAAAATGTTTCTGGGTTTTTAACCCAAGAAACAAGTGTGCTAAAAAATGCAGATTGAGACAACAAAAAATTAACTGCCCACTTAGAAAACAGTTTTGGCTAGTTAAAGCATTTTTAATTCCATAAATGCTTTTTCTAAAAGAGCATTAATGTTGGCAACCTATGCCTTGTATCTTCTATCATATAAAAACTAGAGCACTCAGTCAGGAACTTGAAGGTATTTGAAGTCACACATTTTTCCCCTGTTTGGCCCCCTTGGAGTGCCATCTTTGAGATTTCCTCCCCCCATTCCTGGGATTTCAGGTGGGAAATTTCAAGAAATCAGTTGTTCTCCACTTCCTTTTCTTCCATTAAGTCATCAAAATTCATTTTCCTAATTCAGGCAACCCCCAACACATTCACAAAATGTAAATCTAATTGTAATAAATACAAAAAGCAGAAAAAGTGGATGCTATAGAATGCAAACCTGACAGGGTAGTGACTTTATCCTGAAGAGAGGATTGCTTGGCACCAGGTCACAAACTCAGTGCAGACATGAAAATGAGACTACAACATTTAGGGTCAGACTCAAGAATTTAAGTCTTCACTGAAACACCTTCACTGAAAATCCAACTGTGTTTAATTTCAATATACAAGTTCTTCTGCTCTCTGCTTCAGGGCAGTCAAATGCAATTCAGCTTTGATCCAAAAACTTTATATTGTCACAGCACATATAAGCTGAGGTAAAAAAGGACTAAAACAGCTGCAGACCTTTTGGTCTGAAGCATTTTGTCCAGAGCTCAGAACTTGTGGCTGTTAAAATCAGTCTGCACAGGGAGAGACAGCTTGATTCACAAGCTTATAGTTAAATGTTCTTTCCAAGTAACTTGGAAACCAAATCCACCATACTAAAGCCACTTTTTTGAAACAGCCACAATATGATAATGGGATAATTTTGATTAATCAAATTTCAACTACCGCAAACAAACCATTTTGAAAAGCAGAGTCCATCTCCCCAATAACTGCTAATTACAGTCAGAACATTCTGGCCTCCCTTGTCTCAAGTGAACATACACATTGTTTTGCTGACAATTAATGCATCATAGACTACACTACGTTCCTAAGTCCACTACTTTTTAAAAAACGTAAGACGTAAAATTGTATTTAATTGTGTATACAGCTTAAACATTAAAGTGATTACCCCAGTACACAGCAGCATTTCAGAAAATTTATTAAATAGAAAACACTAGAGCAGAAGAAAAGTTCCACTGGGTAACAGCTGCCCCCTTTTCTAGGGTTCCAAGTATTTGTTGTCTTTTAAATATAAAAAATGTTCTTAAAACTCCTGGATGCATATACTTTGCTGGACATTTTCTGTTCCTTCTTCTAGGTCTATTTTGAAAATCTCTGCATAAGCTCATTTCAATTTCTAAAAATACATACAATTATACTCACAAGTTTGAAATCTTGGCTCTTCTCTATTTCTAAACATAAGATTCCAGTTAATCATATAACTTCACAATATCAGCCTGTGATAGTGACGATGGCCCTGTTAAAAAAAAAAAAAGAGTAAAATTGTTTTGCTTTTCAGTGCTTGGTGCATAAAATTTACTACCCATTTTGTTCTAGAAGTGCACAAAATACAGAAAAACAGTTAAGTTTTCACAGACAAACTGAGCAGAGATGGATGTGCATTAGTATTACAGGGCACATACTTAGTGGTATCAAGATGATCTGTGGTAGAGCAAGCTGAACAGAGGAAACAAGTTTCTAGAGCAGAAAGCAAGGGATTTGAGGAGAAACTCTTGTATGAGTAAAATCCCATGGCATCAATCTGCTAGTATTTTCTATCATTCTGAAGATTTTTATCCTTCTTTTTCCAAAATAAACGAAAAATGCCAAAAAATACCAAAGAAATTACCCCAAACCCAAACTAACCAAACAAAAACCAAACCAAAGAAAAAAAACAAAAAAAAACCTTTTTAAGAAAATTAAAAAAAAAAAAAAACAAAAACAAAAACAAAAAAAACCAGAACAAATACTCAATATCAGATGGTCTGAGTTTTTTCTTTTAATTTTATTTTATTTCTTTCCAGACAAAATCCTTTGCCAATGTTGAGCAAGAGTTAGGAAAGGTTTGAGGTTTTTAAGGGTTCTTTTTATGATGAGTACACTATGAACAGCAGCAAAAAACATCATCCAACCCTTCGAGCTATCTTTTCCTCAACATCGTGCAAGATGTAGTAAATATTTACATCCTCATGCTTCACTCTACTCCCCTGTATAATGATATGCTGCCATACCTACACTGTCTTTATCTAACGTCTGATTCATTAATGATTGTAAGGAACACTGAGGAGCTCACTTAAAAGCATAATATCAGAAACAGCTTTTGCAAGGAGCATCATAAATGAAGTGTCATTATAATAAAATTCAACTTTTCTATAAGAAAGGGTACAATTACATTCATATGTATTTCCTACACACTAGAAAGAATGATATTGAAAGTTTCTAATCAACAAAAATGCACTGATATCCATGTTTCAGTGCAAAAAGGACCATCCAGTAATGGCTCTATTTTTAACATCTCATATTTGTGAACCGGAAGCCAAATACAAGAACAGGCTTAAGCTGATCTTTACCAGACACCAGGCCACTAAGGGTTACAGTCTGCATCTCTGCTTTGTTCCTGCTCTCCTGTGCCAAGGTGCAACAGAGAGGCCTAGCTCCAGGTGATTCCATGTGCCATATGTGCTGCATTTCCTGCACACACTAGGAGTTGGGAACAGAATTTCCAGGTTTACAGCTAGTCTGTTTTTCTTGCTTTTTGCCAGTTTAAGCCTGCCCTCTCCTGTTATTTATACATTTTATTTCATTTGTGGTTGGGTTTTTTCCAAAATACCAAGGACAATTAAAAACATAAAACAGACAGGCACAGCAGGGAAAGGGGAAGTATGCACCCAAAGACGTACAGCCAAATTCAGCCCTTTGGAGAATCTGCTCACAGAAGCATGAAATTTTCACAAATGTCTGAGTAGTGCAAGGATAGCATGACTGACATGTTCCGCTGTCTTTGCTATCCCGAATATTTTTGTGGATGGCTCTAGATGTGGGAGGGGCTTCCCTATCACAGCATTTGGAAATACATATCCACACAGCCATTTCCAAAAGAGGAAGGCATATACTAAATACGCTGACCCACACACTGAGCTTTAGCCTCTCTGAGTGGTCCTACTGGCTTTGAAGGGGCCATTCATATGGAAAGTTACATTATTTAGCATGGGCTCAGTTGTATGGCCAGATTTTAGGACGTATGCCAGCTTTGCTGAGGCACCTCAAACTGATTAACAGCTCTGCCATGGAGGGGCAACAAGGAACACAGGAGGCAGAGACACTGTGGGTCATGCTGCAGCTGTGCCCCAGAGAGCTCCAACACTGTGATGCTGGCATGGGAAGAAAAAGAACATGGAGACAAGACCATGCAGACAACAGTTTTGAGGCTATTATTAGAGCTGCCGTGCAGCACATCTCTACCAGAAGAACACTCTAATGCAAAGGGTAGTTCCTCACACACAGACTCTTCATGGAGCAAGCATACTCACCCAGGTCTACAGAGGCAGTAAGATGGCAATCACTGGCAGTAATTGTCCTCCTTCCAACTGGCATTTGGAGTGATGATGGTCTAAACACCGCCAGGAATAACAGAACAGTAAGATAAACCCAATGCTACAGACTAATCAGTTCTCAGATTAATCTGGAAATTAAAAGTCTACAAAGGAACAAGCATTAGTAAACATTTTTCATTTGTTACGAGTACTATGATCCAGATTTTGCTGTCTCCAAACATCTCTACCTCTTAAGGAAAAAAAAAAAAGACCAAAACATTTTAAAATAAATTCCATGCATAAGCCTATTTTTGTCAACTGAGTCTACAAAAACAGGGCTCAGGGTCAACAGTGTTAATCCAAAAACCACTACTTGCAACAAAACAATATACTTAACATCACAACCCTATTTCCATGTTCTCATCAGAAGGACAGTTTTCTGACCACTTTCATGTAATTCAGTAACATTAAATCTTTCGTTAAATAGAAGGCCTGATTCTCATCTCACAAGAATTGATGGTAGAGTTGCTAGCTGAATTTTGAAAACAATCACATTTTATTTATATCTAACATATATAACATGCTAAGTTTGGGGCGGGTAGAGGGTCAGTGTGTTTGTTGTTGTTTTCTGTTCTTTTTTTCCCCACAGGAAAAAATCTGGCAGCGTGCATCTATTTCACAGTAAAAATGAGATATTAATATTATCCAGAAATTCAGCTGTTTCCCAGCCTTTGGGCAAACTTTGGTGAAGAGAGCAGACTCCCTGTTTTCATACTTGTTAATCTGCCAGTTTCCTCCTCAGGAATTTACACGAGAATATGTTCATTTTCATGCAAGTTAGAGTCTGGTGGGTTTGTTTTTTTTTTTCAAATAGCTTACCAGAGTAATAACTATCACCTGGCTGTAAAGCTACACCCTGCACTATGAGTTAGGTGCTGAGTGTCTGCTTAGTAAAGAAATGATGGTAAACCAATACCATAATTGCACAAAATGGAATCCAGATACAATTCCAGGCAGTTACATTGAATGCTGATCACTGGGGAAAAATTTAAATCTTTCAAATAAAAACTCACAGCAACACTAGAAAAATTACAAACTTATAAATAAACTAAAAAACAATTGGTTTTTGTACCGAACTCATTTACCCCCAAAAGATGAGAAAGAGCTTTCTCGTTATAGGAACTTACACTGGGGTAGAAAATACACTTTCTGAAATGCCAGATGAAAACAGAAAATGAATGTTTTCTGTTTCTCCTGGGAGACTTTTTAAATTATCAAGGTAGAGACTCAGTAGGAAGCTTTTTAACATGCCAGTTTTATCAATTTTATCTGCCTTTTGGAGTGAAATTGCTGTCCTTGGCTGCCTTGATTTCAGCCACTCTGACTCTCCTTTTGCCAGTTACCAATCATTCCTTCAGTGTATCAGCACAGGTTAAAAGAAGAAGCCATGCTTACATTCACTGCTGCCACACTTGCAGTTCAGAACAGGCTAAGGGAATGCAAGATTTGTACTGCCAGGGCACTGGGAAAGGGCCTTTGTATAAATGAAATGCAAGTCTTCAAGTAACGGCCTAGGGGAGACTGAAAGAGTGCTGACAACTTTCAGTTCCCCTCCACGTGTATTCTCAAACCATTGCCTGAACTCCCAGCACCTTGTCCCAGCACGCACAGGACTCAGTGTTAACCCTGGAGCTCGCTGCCTGAGCACACAGTTGTTTCAAGATCCTAGTCAAGAGCTGGAAGTGACTCTGACACAGTGATAGATCCTGAAAGCCAGAGGTTCACTCTTTCAGTTGAATGGATGAAAATCACTTCTTGAAACCAGGACTACAGGTAACCTAAGACAGTTCTCTCTCTTAAAGAAAAAGTGAAGCTTGTGAGATGCATTCTGGGATACCCAGAGTTAACTGTTCGACAAGAAATTCTAACACTGTTCAGAGATGATCTACATGGTTCAGAATATAATGTAATATGTTCCTCCTAAAAGAAGTTGTCAGTATCTGGTAGGTTTTTATTACAATTGCTCATTATAAAATGCACTATTTAATTACAAGCATGAAAGTGATTCTAGCATAAAGGAAGAAGGTGAAATGAGACCTCTCCACCTTTTCAACAGTTAATGCACTTGTGCACGTAAAAATACAATGCTTTCTCATATGCATTTTTAATGATGCATTGCATTTTCTTAGATCTGTGGGATGTAATTTCTCTATTGATGTCCTTGGATATGATGTAATACCTAAAGGAATATATGACCACAATACATAATTTAAATGAATCTAGACTTCTTAGGATATTGGTCAAGAAGAGATTTGTGATTTTGTGCCCAACTTGACAGTCCATTAAATGGCACATGCCTAAGTTCTCAACTTCTAAAATACACTGTCTTTTCTAAGACATTTCATGTTAAACTTCTAAAATAAGACAACTATTTCCAAAATGCTGAATTAACATTTCTACAATGCTGTGTATAATCTGGAACTTTACATTTTTTAACCATACAACCAGACTTCAAAACATCCATTCTTCAGGTACTGTAATAAAGTAATTGTCAAAATAAGCAAACTTACACAGAACATAATGACAGAAAACCAAATATTTTTAACAGACAGTGTCACATTTTCAATAAAATAGAGCACAAGTCAGAGTTCATGACAAACAAGTATTTTTAGTGTGCATCTTAGAATCTCCAAACTGTAAGTGTATATGGCTATTCAATATTTATATGCACTATCAAAGAAGCAACTGAACATAATGTGAATTTTCCTTACCCTGACTGAAAACTCTTGTACCAGGACAACCATATCCACTGGGAAAGCAGTAGTATTTGGAAAGAGGCCAGATCAGACAGATGGCAGAGCAAAGGGAATCAGTGAAATGTTCAGTGTTGAAAAGTTTCAGCAGCAACGTAACATGCTAAAAGACAAAGAAATTGGTCAGTCTCTTCGTCTTCTGATACTACTAAAACCAAACAAAGGTATAGCATAAGCAAAACATATTTTTCTAAATGAAAGAAATATAAATAAATAAACAAAGAAATAAATATAATCATCTGTGATTTTGAGAAAATGATATGAAATATTCAGTGAAATAAGGTATCAAACAGTACATTTTTCTCTATACATATAAATATATTCATGTGTTTTCCAAATAGTATGCAGTGTATAAAAAAACATGCCACTTAGCTACGTTAATTTTCAGCATAAATTTTTGAAACTAGGGTAATTTGATTCTCATCATTTTTATGAACTGTATGACCACCTGCAAGTTTCAAATTTATAACTTTGATAAAAACACGACAGATTTAGTTCAGGTGCACGATCAATAGGCTACGCCCTTCAAGCCACTGCTCTTTATTTGATGCAGTGCTGTTCACAAAAACTCACGACAGACACCGTCTGCTTTCATGTTTCATGCACTGAGCTTAGGGATGTCCAGTGCAACCCCTAAAGAAAAGATTTAACCAGATCTAATTAAGCTATTAAACAAAGATTCAAGGAGATCTGCTTCTGTTGCAAACAACACAAAAAATGTTCATGTGGTTCTATCATCCAGCCACTTTTATTCCCCACTTGAATAACTGTGGAAGGTTGTAAATTTGGGAATGAAACTCTAACTGCTACAACTGCATCGGTAGTGCTCAGGGAGTTAGGTGGCAGTGAAGAATGCAACAAGCACCTGCTGAGACACTGGGGGTAATCCTGGTGAACTACATTGAAACCAGTCATTGTTTGCAGACCCTCTGAGCAGCTCAAGGAAAATATTTTAGACAGCCACACTATTAGGGCCCCTACAAACATTTTTGCATTAAACACAAGTCATATATCTGTACATACTCTCTGTATCTGCTCCTATCCAGCTCAAATACATGGTCAATATGGATCCCACTGTGCCAGTCATCACGCTATACAACTATTTTCATTCGTGCTGCCACAAATAAAGAATTAAATATAAAAGTGGTACCTCTGGTGTGAAATCTAGCTTTTGTTGTCAAGATTATTTCCTTGCCCACTGACATAAAAGTGATCAGTATGCCATTATGTGGATAAAACAATTAAAAAGTTTCTCAGAACTAACTCTGTCATCTTGGACAGCAAAATTACTGCTGCAAGGAGCCACCAGCACATTTGTTTTCATTATAATCAAATGCACCATCCTCATCAAAATTATAATTTGACAGGGATTTTTTTGTTCAACTCATGACAATTTATCCATGTCAGTATTTATTATCTTACTGTCAGGAAAGCTCCTATGCCGACTGCCACTTCATTATCCATACATGAGTTTAAGGCAGTAGTTTGCCTGATCAGAAGTGCCAAGTAGCTTATCATTTTGTATTTGCCAAAATTATTTTGTAATAGGTCACTGGGTTTTTCTCTTAGAAAGCACTCTGTACTGAATATTTTCTTAAAATATTAGATAGTCAATGCCTCTACTGGATTGGTACAGTTCATTAGAGTACAGTGCTATTGTTTCAACTGAATGTATCTTGGAGTAAAAATTTTGGCTAGTTGTAATGAAAACAACTATCAATTCTCAACCATATTTTCTATTTAACACCTCTGTAAATTCTCAGAAGTAATCTCTTTTGTCCACTTAAAAGAATACAAAGCTGGAAAAAGTGGATTTATTATTAGCAAAACACCAAGATTAATAAATGCTGAGTCTTCGCAAAAATCCGAATATTTTACATACTACCCTGGGAAAGTAACAAAGGCACAACAAAATGTAACAACAAGGGTATAGCCATGTAACAATATACAGAAGACTACATTAGTGATGAGTATTTCATTTCTGAGGGAATTGGATTTCTGCCTGCAGTTTGTTCCTTCAAATGTTAAAATATTTTGTCTGTAAAAGCCTTCTTATATTCTCTGTAGAACATTTTCCTAACCACCAACAACCCTCAGTATGTTCACCTTTGTATGATGCTGGTATGTACTTTCTAAAGTTGTTTCCATCTCTTCTGTCTGAATTTTTTCTGAGGTACACCATCCCCTGACTTACTGAGTTGACCTCAACAGTCAGCAACATTCTTCTTGATGCACTGGTCTTTCTTGACTGGGATTTAACATCTTCTTTTATTTCTAATATCTGCCTACCTTTGCAGGGACTCCATGGAGAAATTCCTGTGATTACGCACTCCGGTTTGCCAGCTTTCTGTCAGGTGTTTTCTTTCCTTGTGTTGTTCTGTCTACATCTGAACTCTCTAATCTTATATTTACACTGCAACTTCTTTGGGACTCTGTCTTTAGTCAGTGTTTCCCCCACCCCCAGAAATTACCTCTTTTGACTTCAAATATAGTGTACACATGCCAACACAACACTTCAGTTCCCTCACACCTGCATCTTTCAGTACATGCATTCTCATCCTTTCTCTGACAGCTCTCTCTGGATCACTAGCTGGAGATAATCGTGGCTGAAACAGAGCTGTTACTATCCTCACCCGTCTCTCTCTCCAAGTTAACCTTGCACAAGGTCTCCTGGCATAATATTGCCATCCTGCCAATCCTTCAAACACGCAATTCGGGTATCTTCAACTTAAACTTCACTGTAGGTCCTCTCCTAATAGCTATATACAATAATCACAGAGCCTTGCTGCTTACTGCATGAGGTAAAGTTTTTCCCAACCATCCATGTAGATGAAAGTCTTCTCCAAGCTCTTACCATCTTGGTTTCTTCAAATCCTGCCAAATGCCATCCTGTTGGATGGTCAAATAGTAACATATATATCTTAGCTACACTGCTTTCCATGCTTGGGAGGAGATTTTCAGAAATAACTGTGCAGGATCATGTTATCTTCAAATCCTTCCTTCAAACTTTGGGGTTTTTTTTTGTTGTTGTTTGTTTGTTTTGTTTGGTTGGGTTTTTTTACCGCTGTGTTAGTTAAATGCTGAGAAAACTGCTGTGCTGTGCTCCCAGACCTGCACTTCCATTGGGTCTTCTGCTTCCTGGTTACACCCACACTGCGAGGGCTTTGGAGCAGGGCCAGCTTCTTGTGTTTGCACAGTGCCACCCACAGCAAACCCCATTTCATGTCTAGGACTTCTGGAGGACATCGACGGGTACTGCAAACCACAGCAAAGCATCACTGCGGTAAGAGCAGCTGTCTCTGTCAGCATAACTCTCCTTGCTGCAGAAGGGACAGAACCCTCAGCAGAGCTTTCTTCCCACACTTGTCTACTGCAGCTTCTCTTAACAAAACAGTGTCTGCTTGACTTGGAGGCAGTTTCTCCAAGGGACACGTCGGTGTCTCACCCTTTGAAGCTTGTGTAGCAATCAACCAGCTCTTTTTTCTTCATCTGAGAAAGAATAAGGTAAAGCTTTAAGAGACAGAGCAAACAAAAACTGTCAAAACAAGCAGGGTTAGATCCAGAACCTATTATATTTAAAGGAAATGCTAAATTTACTGTAATGGGCTTTGAACAAAAGTCCCGTCACAAAGAAAAACAGGCTGAAATTGGCCGAGTCATCAGAGCAAGAGGCAGAGCTCTCTTCCAGTCCCACCACTGAGTTATCCAGCCATTCCCAGCCACCTGCTGGCAGTTCACACTCGCTCTCCAGGCTGCCTTCCTGTAAAACTAACATATTCCAGCTGTTCTGTGCTCCCAGGCCTTAACCCTTGCTTCCCCTTACTAAATACTCACTGTCTTCCTCTGCGTCTTTGTTTTTCCAAAGGAATTTCATGTCATGGTCTTTATGTAACTCTGTGATGAGGCCTAAGAGGGAAGGTGAACTGTTTAGATTGCAGAGTAAAATAAACAAATAAATAAGCACCAAACTGGGATCTTCTTCCTTTGAATTCAAGCATGGGAATTCTGAAGGGGCGAATAAGATAAAAATAATGGTCTCTTCTGGATATGAATATTTTGCAATCACTTGGTATTTTAATTCTAGTGAGAACATAAAAATAAATGATAAACGGGCCTTAAGCATTTCCCTTTCAAATTTGTGTCTCAGGAACAAAATTATTCCTTGCTACCCAAGTTTTATATGTATACTCTATCCATACTTTTCATATATATATATATATATATATGGATATAAAATTCCTTATTCTAGTTCTATAGGAAAATTGCTGCTTTGGTAAATGTATAAGAAGCAGATACAGCCTTAGTACTGTTGCCGTGTGTTACTGGTCATCACGAGAACAAAGTAATGGAAAAAACCCTACAGTTTCTTTATAAAGATGAAAGAAAGCCTTATTTTGATTTCACTAAACTAAACAAAAAAGTATTATGAGAATTTAATACATGTCTTCTTGTCATACTCATAACCAGATACGTATCGAGAATGAGAACTTGTTCTTCAACTCCATCTGTGGTTCCCTCCTATTAGGGGAAAGTTAAATAAGTCCTTGCTGCCATTAATTCTTCCAGAAGGTTGCTTTACTTTGCTGCTTTTCAAAATGTGTTTTCACATCCTCAGGTACTGTGTGTAGCCAGCTATTTTAACTGTTTCACTTCAAGTAGAATCTGTCAGTAAGTCAAATGCGGGGATATAATTTAGGTTCTAAAACGTGAATCTGGGAGATGATAGGGGTAAAATACTCACACTTCTGAAAGAAACCTCTCAGCAGTAGGAGGTCTACAATGACTGTACAGACACCAGGAGAGCACAGTAACACGCATTTAAACCCACCTTGCACTCCAGCTGTTCACATATGAAGAGTCAATTCACAGTCTGTATGTTGTGTCTGTTTAGTGACAGGGCACATCGCAAAGTCATTAGCTGATGTACCTCATGGCAGGACCATTGCACTCTCAAATGTTTACACGTGGAAAGAAGCACTTGGGGCTGCAGGGAAAATTTCCATGAGGGATAGAATTGACTTGTACCTTATTGGAGGTGTTTGCATGAGGCAAGACAGCTGTTAAAGGGAGAAAGCTGATTCAGTCCTCTATAAGGACTTAAGACATTTTGAGGAACAGCCTCAGTTATTAGGAACAACAAGGTTTTGGTGATCTTCAAACATCCTAACAGGAGGCTAGAGTGCACCTGGGCCTTCAGATGAACTTTCATGTAGTTGAGGGTCCTTACCAATCAATAAAGCAAAAAGGATTGGAATAACAGTTTGTACTACAGAGAAATAAAGTAAACAAAATTCATTCCAATTTTAACTTTTTTTACTTGTATGCAGTGATAGGTATCTACATTCTCAATCTTTAAAAATAGTTTTAAAATTATATATTACTGGTAAGGGTATCAGAAACTGTACAGCCTCAAAAGCAATTAGAGCATTGTCTCCATAGGAAGTACTTCAACAGATAGATGTAGAGAAAGAGGAATAAAATGGATTACCCTAAAGCATGCAGGAATTGGTTCAGAAATGTTTCAAAAATTTGCAATTGAATTCTGAAGGCAAATATGGGAAATCCTGTGCAAACAACAAAAAATAATCCTGTGGATGAGGACTAATCTTCTCTACTGAGCCTGTATCCAGAGGTTTTTCCCTGCCATTAAGAAAGCTAAACAAGGAGCTATGGAATATATTTTGGATGTTTATTTCTAGATCAAATATAAATTACTCCCTAGTTCCTTTCGCCTTTTGTAATGGGGGGGGGTTTAGATCCTGCCTCTTAAGTTTTCTAAACTCAGAGTCCATCTGAAACTTTTCACTATGATACGAGCACCCTGTGAAAGAAGAGAACCAGTAGTGTCTATCAACCTGGACTACAGCTGACTTTCAAGACAGCTAAGATGGCAGTCACAAGGGGCTTGGTACATGCTTCATTTGAAGATGCTAAAATTATATGTCTGAAGAGTGGGAATTTGAGAAGTATTGATTTGAAGTCTGAGTTACAAATCTCTCCAATTTATTTTTGTATTTGACTCTTTGGGGAGACTTACAGGGAAAATGAAAACAAGAATTTCCTACTTAAACTTCTTTTTATGTAAAGTGGTATGCCAGTAAAACAGCCTTCAATTACCACACCTTTAAATGGCTGCCAGAGGTCCAAGATATGGGGACACGGGGCAAGAGACGTAAGTTTGTCTATTTTTTTGAGTAACTGGTGACCTTACTCTAACCTGTGTCTATGTTGATGATTATATCCTTCTAATCTACTGTATAACAATGACATTTAACAGAGATTAAATGTTAGCCAGCTTTAGCCAGCTCTTGCTAACCAATGTATCAACTACCAAAAGCAAAAGCTGACCAGTCTTTACAAGTTGCTAAGTAAGATATTTAGAAGTATTTAAAAGACACAATCTCCAAGCTAGCTGAAAATTTTCTGAAGATATTTTCTAATTTTTTTCATACTCTGATAGCTTCAAATGGTGATTTGGGCAGCTGGAACCTGGGGGCATATTTACTTCATTACATACTTTATTTTGTCAGCTGGAGTTCATTTTTTTGTTAACATACAGATGGACACAGAAAACCTTCAAAGACCTTACAAATATATTTTGGTTTAAATGTAAATACCACCCTGGTATCATTAATAGCCAAGCTAGCTTGTTTCTCTTAGCATTCTACACCTTATATGCCAATAATCTCAGGGCTTTATTTTGCCCGATATAAATTTTCATTAAGCCTGCAGAGGGCTCTTTCTTCTGACTGATGCAGGTTTAATTGGCCTCTAAGGATAGTAAGCTGCTTGAGGGTTCTTTCAGAACCTGTGTCCCTCTGCTTCTTTGCCAAATCTTTTTCTATTTCATCTAGCGATATGTTTCTATCAGCCTCTTTTCTCCATTTTTGCTGCCAAAGCTGCTACATTTTTTCCTCTCATAATGTAAGCATTCTCCTCCATCAGTGTTCTTGGAAGAAACACCATTTTTCAGGTAGCTCCACCCTTTCTTTCGAAGTCCATTATGTTACATCCTAAAAAAAGGTTTAGTCTGAAGATTTTTTTCTCTTTGCCTCTACTCCAGTCTAAGTGAATCTCTGTAATAGATGTGTGGGCTGACCATGCCATTTAACTTCTTTCCAGCAAGGCCAAACTGAATATAAGGAAGTCGGAACATAATTGAATCTAAGATAGAGACAGGATGAAAAAAATAGAAAACCAAAAAACCCTATTATACAAGAAATTAAAAATTACACAGAAAAGTACTGTCTTTCTCTTTCTTAATAACCACATAATATTCTTGAAACTCTTTTTCCTTCTATCAGGGAAGACTAGGATTCTTGTATGATTTCCTTCAAACCAAATTAAGAGTTTTCCTATCCTTCTGTATTTTCCTGATTTTTCATTCTCTTCTGTGTGGATATAGAAGCCTCCATTTCAGCAATATTCTGTTTCCATAAAGAATACTGAATCTATTATTTGCTTGCCATACCTCCAATTGTGCTTTTATAGTTTCAGAAACAGTCCCATTCTGCAACAGTAATTAGCACATCTCTAAGCTGGTAGCTCACAGTTTTTGGGCTGCCTTTGTAGTTCATAGTCCTCTGTTCCTCTATGCAGCTTTATTTATTTAACAGATTTCCAACCGGAACTTTTGTAGCAGTCAAAGCCATCTCTCTTTTCATAACTGGGCACAATTTAGAAATTAATGGCCATTTCATACAGCTGAATACTCTGAGAGCCAGGCTTAGCCTGAGAGGGATTCCTGTTTTTCACAGATGATACTTGGATTTTCAGTAGTACAAACCCCAAATTTTGAACCATGATATGGTCACAAGTTCATGTCATATTCTGATGTTCAAAAGTCTTTTAAAATGGAAGAGACATGCTTCACCAGAATTTGGTGAAGTTCTGGATAGTAACAGCAGAAATTTTATCGAAAGGAATCTAGCAAAAGTCAGTAATGCACTGTAGAGTATTTTTTATGAGTAAGAACTAAAAATTGCTCAGAAAGGCTAAAACAATATACTCTTTATACTTTCTACAACAGGGAGAGAGAAAAGGCAAGACTCCAGAGAGATAAAAGTTAGGGGAAATAAATAATAGGGAGGAGGTAGAGAAATAAAATGTTAAGACAGAGATATGACTGACAGAAACAGTCTGCTTCTGATCCAAATGTGGAGGATGCGTCCATTAAAGCAGCTGTCTCATATTAATAAACACCCTGAATGAAATTCTGCATCTCCTAAGCATCCAGGGAGAGAAGATTTCACCACAATCCTTGACTGCCATTAGCATGCCTTCTGTAGCCCTTCTTAAAAAAGCAGAGAGAGAAAGAAGAGCACAGAAGTAAAGAGTTTAACAGTTTCATGCAAGTATTTATGCTTACCTGGCTGAAGAGAATCAGGAAAGTATGTGCTCCTAGCTCAGGTGCTTGTTTGTAGCTAGTCTTGGACCTTTCAATTTTTCTTCCTTAGCACATACAAAACTTTCATGCTTCAAGAAACAGGCATCTAAGTTAACAAGCAATGATATATTTGCCTTAGTAAGTTTACAGATACAAAGGATACATGTCAATAGGTACAAGATCTCGTTTATGAACAACAAAGCCCCACATTACCTGACAGTCCTCAAATACAGTACCTGTTTCTCAGCCTGGTTTTGAAGTCTTGGGATTGTAAATTCGTATTTCATTTGTCTGCTATGCACAAGTCATCTGCGCACACTAAATGGACATATCAAAAAGTGTGCTATCAAACACAGAAACTAAATGAGAAAAGAGTAGAAAACTTTTGGCCTCTGCGGCATTTTCCAGTTATGCTACATCAAGTGTTCCTCAGATTAAGCACAGGTTAAAATATACTCAAAGAGAAATGTCAGTTTAAATTGCAGGTATCACTAGTATGTACTGAACGGTGCACTTGAAAAACAAATCACATTTTGCATGCACACGCCAGTCTTTACACATTCAGATTGCAAACTGTTTATATTTGACATGCCAAGTGGCGAGGGGGGGAGGGTTGGTGTTAATTTTTTAATAACTTAGATAACTATTAATTTTTTAAGAAATTTGTTGTAATCTTTTACAGCTGTTTACATGCTCTGGTTCGGAAAGCCACAATCTTCTTACAGTATTTGGTGCTGAGTTTCAAAACTACTCTGTTCCATGACAAAAGTCATGAACATTGGGAGAAAATTTAGAGCCCTTACTCAAAATAATAAAAGTGTTTCACTTGACTTATTTTTTTTGCGGCATAAAGCTGCACTGAGCTTTAATGTGGCAATCTCTTTATGACTTTTGTCATAAAAGCAAGATTATTTATTACCAAAGCAAAAGAATATCACTTTTGTGTAAGCAATAAGTTATTCTCGAATTTGAAAACTTAATTATATATTTTTATGGAAGTGAGAATTTTCTCCAATTTCATAATCGTATAGGCTAATTGTATAGGCTTTATTGCCTGAAATTATATAGGTGGGATAATGCAGTCTTGAATAAGTTTTGAAACCTATGCATGACTGGACAAGAAAGATTAATAAACAGCTTTTTTAACCTCAGCATTCCCAGATGTAAAGATCCCTTGAAGTGACATCAGGCCAGTTAACTCTGCCCCCTTTTTATCTGTTCACCATTCAAGAACAGAGTCCTCAGTTTGTTTTTTCACACACTCATAAGCAGGACAGAACAAAGTTTTGACCGTTTCTACCCCAAAGCTCTCTGCCTTCCAGAAATAGACAGGAAACATCTGTTGCTCTTGCTTGAAGAGGCAGGAGGAACAAAGAGGATTCTAAGAAATTCGGAGAGCTGCAGAAGATACAAGTATTAAGTGAGGCTGAAAATGAAGGCAGTGAGGGGATTAACACTGGGAAGTGACAGTTCACCTCCCTTACTCTTCTCCTGAAGTTTGAGTTTGTCCGTGATTCTTCCTACTCACTAGTGTTCAGTATTGTACATGTACTGAACAGGAAAACTGTAAAATTTGCCACATCCTTCAATCCTCCCGCATTTGAAATATTTTTTTATAGCTACTTCTTCCTCTGAGAATTGTTAAGGCTTTTAGGGAAGCAGGAAAACACCCCTCTCACTCCAAATCTCAGATGAGCAAATACATAACTGGTCACATAAAAAGCTAGTTAGCACAACTGAAAATTGCACTATTTCGGCTCCTCAGGTAAATACTGACTGGGAAGGTAATTTTTTTTAAGGAGATCTGTCTTGGTTTAAAAGACAGGTATCTATCAAAGGGAGGCAGAAGCCCCCTCTGGAATGGGTAATGTAACCCCCGTCCCCCCAAAGAATTATTATAAATTTGAAATTGAGGGGCTTTCAGGCACAGACATATAAAAGATAGGAATAACAGTTCTTTTACTAATA
>VWZT01003207.1:0-29056 GCA_013397055.1 Pachycephala philippinensis | reverse complement strand
AAAAAAAAAAAAGAGAGAGAAGTTATTAATTCTAATATATTCCTCCTAAATACTGGTCATACGTATATAGGTGGCTACACGTACCACAATGGAGCTGCAAACCAACCCGAGCAGCTTCATGTTTTTGTTTCAAATACAACTGGGTTCCAGTACACTCCATAAGAAACTGAACATAAATTCTATAATGCTATCCCAACTCCGCAACAAACTATAAATTCAGCTGTGTGTGAAATGGATGTGATAGAAGCATAATCTTTAAGAAGCATACATGTATATGAAGTTGGAAGTACAGTTATTACAGCAGTTTGTACCACTTTGATGCTGAAGTGCCCACATTTTGCATTTCTCCAAGTTTCAGGTTTTACCGTATCAAGGATAGTTTTGGCCAAGAAAAACACAAATTACTGCAACTGCCAAAACGGACACTGGAGATTTTGGCAACTGGGTACAGAACAGATGGGACTTTTGGCATCTTGGGGAAACCTGAGAATCAGTTTGGGGTTTGAAGACAAGCATACTGACCTGAATGCTTTCACTAAAAGAGGTGGAAGCTGATCTTGCTGACATTTAAATTAATTCCTTGGTTTTTTAGTTAAAAAAAATTTAAAAAAACTCCATCACAATGAACACATAATTCACAGATCGTATAATCTGGACTAAGCTTGATGCTTATTTTAAGATGCTGTCTCACTGAAATGGCAGGTGACTGATTCAGGAGAAGCACCTGATACAACAGCCTAATTTTTTTTTTTTTAAAATCAAATCACAAGATCTAAGTAAGAGAAGACCCAGAAAAAGAGATCAGTCTGGTCAGCGCAGGGCATCATGATTGATTTTAGTCAATTTAAGTGTTTGCTACTGCTGAAAAGGGCACTTGAGGGAATAGGTCTGGCTGACAACACAGCCATGTGAACGGTAAATGCTGGTGCAAGGGAGGAGACTGGAAAATGCAGCCAGGCATCAGGCCACCTTATTCATCAGCAACGCTAACTTAGAACACCTTGAGTGGATTCTGAAATCACAGTCTTGGGTGCTCCATCCTCCATGACTGACTATACAATTTTCAGTTGCCTCCCCAGGGCAATTTTTTTCTTTTAACTGGGTGCTTTAGCTTCAGGTTTACATCTAATGAAGGTTCAGGGTAAAGTGCATACACGCTTCATGGAGCTAGCAACTGCAGCAAGCATTTCTGAACATGCACAGAAATGAACTCACTCTAAAACCTCACAGGATCTAAAGGGAATTCCAGCCTAATCACATATGTACCTAAAACATTACAGACAGTCCAGAAAAGTAAGGAGATAAAATCCCATTAAGTCCTAGAAAATGTTTCTAAGAATTCTCAATATAGAGCAATCTTCATAGTGCTTCATTAGTCATTTTGTCTCAGAAGAAAAAAGCATCATGTTTACCTACTAATTGTTTGTCATAACAAATGTAAGTTCTGATTTCGGAACAAATTCAAAGGCAGCAGAAGCAGAGTCCAGAAGGCTTTTGATCCTGCTGTTGTAGCAGGATAATCATATTGGGACTTCATCCTCCCACCTTCTCCAAATATATACTAGTGTCTTCCCTTCCACAGTAATCTGTAATATTTTGTAACTTGGCATGATATAGTACACAAATTGGATGAAATCACATCAAAATTCCCTTAGAATAACTTTAAGATTCCTAAGTCAATAATTTTGAATTGCTTCA
This sequence comes from Pachycephala philippinensis, assembly GCA_013397055.1. Lineage (NCBI taxonomy): Eukaryota > Metazoa > Chordata > Aves > Passeriformes > Pachycephala > Pachycephala philippinensis. The sequence goes on along the minus strand of VWZT01003207.1, from coordinate 27,358 downwards.
TTGCACCTTTCGTCTAGACTGAAGGAAACCAAGGTTGAACTCATGGTCATTACTGTACATAGGTGGTACAGAATACATAATTCTAAGCACCTCACCTAAGTGGTGACAGAATTCCTTAGCAGACTCTGAAGTTCTAAGTGAGGAGAAAATTAGGGATCCACAGAATGAAACCCACAAGACTACTGTGAATTAGCAACTAAGTGTATTTTTTCTACACAACTTCACATGGGCATCTGCATGTTTGCTTCATATGTGCTCTAAACTGACAGGATACAAGCCAAATTCTATCTGGACACTTTGCAGCTGTGACAGTCTGGCACTATGCCCTAACACATCATGCTAAGAGGCCTTTCTTGCTGCACTGGCCAATAGCCATCATCACTGAATAAATGAATATGACTCCAGCCTACTCCTTGAGTGGAGTCTTAAAAACAATTAATATTAAAGTATTTCCATGGAAATGACGTTTCTCAACAGCCAGGCAGACTGCCACAGTTTCAGCAGGAAGCACCTTCATCCACTGAGAAACCGGACTTTATATTCCGCAGTATTTCCAGGAACAACATTAAGTATTTTGAGGGTAAAACATACACTTACTAATTATTTTAAGAATGTGGTTTTTAGAGTTACGTACCTGAAGTGGTACTCAGAAGCACAGTTCCTCTATAGATCAGACAGTAGTAGTTATATCTCAGTGTAATTACAGATGTTATTGTTAGGAGGGTGAAATCTCTAGATGTAACTGAGAGGAGACTAAACTTTCTATTTAACTTCAGACACCCTAACTAGCAGCCTAATACATTCTGTTTGGAATCAGAGTCATCCTTTGAGGCATGTGTGTCTCTCTCTCCACTTGCTTATTCCCCATGTACTATATAAGCTTGGGGCTAGAAGGTGTTAATTTACAAATCTAATACATCATCCTCTTCCTTTCCTGCTTTCCCTCCCACCAAGCAAGGCAAATATAATAGTGGCTTCCCACTTCATAAAACTGGTACAAATCTGAAGACTGCAACGTAGTTCAATTCCAAAAGCCAAAAGCAAAACTCAGAAAGAACTTTTCAACTTGCCTCTGAATCCAGAAAACAGAAAATGCAAGAAATACCAAAACCAAGGCTATGCGACAGAGGAAATTATGGTGAAGTCTGCATATGTGAAGCTATTTTCCTTTTCCTATTCCATTCAGAGCATAGGAGCAACAGTATTAATTGAGTGAAACACTATTCACATTTTCACATTGATTTAAAGTGCTTTTCTTGTTTTACTAGTTACATATTATTTATGAACTATGTTATTTGAATATGAACAGAATTATTCATTTCTCCAGGGTTTTTTTTCCTCGTTGTGGGTACTGACAATACTCACTCAGAGTATCTAAGCAATTCACAAACATTAATGGCTTTATCATCTTAACATTTCGGTATTATGAACCTCAACTAGTACAATCACTTTGTACAACCAACAATGAGGCAGAAAGAGATTAAGGCCAAAACTGTCAAACATCCACCAGCTTGAGGTGTCAAGTTCAATATAGTAGAAGCACATTTTCTTAAGAGTACTGTAGATGTTCACAGTCTGCTCAATCAACTTCACAGAAATGAACTCAGTACTTCTGCAGTGGAAAAGGTGGGGTATATAGATATACACCTCCAAAACTTCAGAGCCCTGTTGCTGCAGTCCTGTATCTCATTCCCTAAACATCTCCCAATTTGTGCAATAAGTGAAGCAGGTGACAATCGTTACATAGCCCTGATTCACTCCTGTGTATCAGCCATCCCATCCACTGACACCGTATGAAAAAATAGTCTGCAGTCAAGTAATTAGAAACCAACTGATAATGTATATGCACAAGGGATTAAATTAAAAGTTACCCAGGATATCTTAACGTACAGATTTGCTCAATTTTAAATTTTGTAACTTTAACATCATTTTAAGAATTATGAATGCTATCTGAAAGAATTTACAAAAGCAAATGTCTTACTATGTGAAACTCTGCAAATCATCAGCAGAGTTGAAAGACAAATCAAAACTTAGAATTCCAGCACTAGGGATAAACAGGTAACCCTAGCAGCTATGGAACAAGGTCAATGCTCAAATATTCCTCCAAGTGGGCTTATTCCTTTCTCCTAAACTCTAAAGAAATTCTACATTCTGGTGGGAAAGTTGCTCTAGCAACTGTAAGCACTTTCACTCTTTTCTGTTTCCCCACCACTGTCTCCTTCATTACCCTGTTTCTCTTCCAGTTCTAATTCTTCTCACATCCTGACTTCTTGTCCTACTTTTCCTAGTTACTTTGTATGTTTGACGTGTCCAGGCCCTCCTTTACAGTGGATTTCAGATTCTTGACTATCTAAACTCTGTCCTAGCTCTTATCTCAACTCTTTCCCAAAATTGCTTATCTGAGTTTTCAGTCAGACTACATCCTTCTCCAGACTTCCCAAACCATCTCTCAAAAAGATTCTCTCTTGGGCTGAAACTTTAAAATTTCACTTTATAGTAACTCCACTAGGAAGGAAGAGGATTTTACAGTACAGATTTCTAAATTAAAGCCACTGTAGTTTGGAACAGAGCATGAGGAAGACAAAATACATGGAATCTCTGTTTCCTAAGAGTACAGGCAGTGCAAATCACATTTTCAGAGTTTTTTCTTGAAATGAAACAAATCTCAACCCAGGGTGTACTTTGGGCAGATTTTCATGGCAGAACCAGAGTACACCAAGAACTTACAAATGTCTGTGCCATGTTGCAGTGAACTACACATAGAAATTTAACAAGAGGAATCCAATGGACGAAGATGATGTATAACCTGCAAATATTATCCCTAGCTTTGCTGGTGATATAAATGTATCGGTCTTCTTGTCTTAAACATTTAATATTTACTTGGCATGGCTGCCTAAGATATTACCTCCCTGTGCTTGCAAGGAAGGTATCTAGAATATAGAACAAGAACTGACAAGAGACTTGACAAGAGACGTAACCCTGCCAGTTAGAACTCTTAGTACCACTGGAGACTGACAGGTTCTTTACAGTCATTTTACTAATTCACACTATAGTTCCCAAATAAATAAAGATTTCCATTTTAGTGAAGAAACTATTATCAAAATGGACAAATTTCAGTGTATTGAAAAGAAGCCCCTGCACAATTCTATCAAGCACAAACACAACTAAATATTTTCACTTGTAAAAGGCAGCTTATTATCCCCCCTTCCCCTTATATATCCATCATCAAGACATTTAAAATTAAGTGTTTTGAATTAGAATAAAATCTTTATTATAAAAAGAAGAGTAATAATTTAATGAGATGGACAATAATAAAGCATAGGTTCCAATGCAAGACTGAATTTTAATGAACTGGAACTTAGTACCTCTTTGTTAGTCAAATCTCACTAACTTTGACTGAAAATTGTTCACAATTTGTTATTTAGAGGTATTATACAAACCTTGTTTTTCCTAGGAAACCGGTGACTAAGAAAACTAGGAAAACTGTATTTTTGTATCACTCTAAACAATTAAACTGTGGATAAAATGCTCAATCACTGAGGAAATGCAGGAACACGGGATTTAATCAAGTTCTTGACATATGATAGGAAGTCAGTCACAGATGTGCATATTCTAAATTATTTCATTTTTGTATTTTTAGGGCAGTGTTCTATCCCCCTCGCTTGTACTAGGTGACATCTAACTCCAGCAATGGATGGAATAATCTGCTTTTTCATCTGCAAACCGAGAAATGAAAGTGGTAGTCCTTTATTGCATAAACTCTTTTGCATAAGCTTCTAGTTTCCTTTCACTGCAGGAAACAAAAGCTCCTTTTTTTCTCGGCCATTATTTGTTTTTCATCATTATATGTGTGATACGACACTGAACTTTACATACCTTCCACCACCTTCTTTGCAGTTGGGACATGTACATGCTACTCGTCGCAGTCTTTTTCCCTCCTGATGTGGTTGGTCCCCTTCATCATCTACAACCTGTACTCTCAAATGTGTTAGATCATTAGTATTCAGTGTAGAATCACCACTGAGCTGCCACTCTTCTGGATCAGGATCCTCTTCTTTAATCCTAATATCTGAGAAAAAGAACAAACACAGATCCATAAGTAGCCCATTAAATAGACAGAAGGAAACCATAACGATCAAATCTTTTTACTCTTGAGAGCACTATGTGAGTCAAAAGTCAACATCCGTAAGTGCATACTGACATTGCTCCTGTGCCCTTGTAACCTGTAATGTATTTTAAAAGTTTATCTTACTATACATTTCAAAGTTGAAGATAAGCTATAACAAAATATTATAGTTTAAGTTTGAACTGTTCTTGCTGTGGAATGCTGTCACCAGGAGAATATTGTTTGCTTGAAACCTGGGAAAAACTGAGGAACAAGAGGTTGGACAGAGGTTGAAGAAAATGTAAACACATGTTTCAAATGATCCTGAGCAGCTATTTCTGTTCCCACAGCATTTCTGAATTAGCGTCACGTGTAATAAAAACAGCCTTCCTCAATGGTCTTCAGAAGTTTTCAGTATGCACAAAGATACATAAAGTAATGTGAGAAATCAATCTAATAGAAGGTTTTTACCCGAGAAAGACCGAGATACCTAAGGAAAACAAATAAATTAATGTTTTTGTTAAATTTTCCACTTTTCACCTGAAATTTACGTCTTTTGCACAATACATATAAAAGAAAACATTTAGGGAAGAATGTTATTCAGCATTAGACAGAGATAAGCAACACATGAGCTACTTCAACATTTTGATATACCAGTAGTCAAAATAGGTCTTAGCAGTTTCCTGGATGCAAAAAGGCCTCTTAATTATTCCTTATAGGATGGACATTTGCAAATATGTGTACCCTCTCCCTACAGAGCATTTATTCAATCTAATCCAAGAATTAATTACAGCATCATAACAACTGTTTTAACAAATTTACATTTTAATAGGAACATTTCCTCCTCAAACACTATTCTGTATTCCCAATGGGCTTGAAGTCTGGATTGCAAAAAAAAAGACAGTTTGTACGTATCATTTTAGAAAGCTGAACCCCAGCCCCTTCTTTGGTTCAGCATAGTTTACTTTGCATTTTTTCTGTGAAAATGATTAGCCACTAGCACAAATTAATAAGCAAACAACNGTGGTATTTATTTATTTATTTTATTTTGTTGAAGCTTCAAACTAACATCTGTGTGTCTTTCTGGACATATTCAAGAGACTGCTTTTTTGGTAAAACAAACTCAATTATCATGCAGACTTTTATCCTTAAACACTGAGCATTAAACCTTAAACCTTAACTGAGCATTGTGCCCACTCTAAGCTCTTTCTGGGAGTCAGTGCATCAGCCATCATCTTTATAATGAAGACAAAGCTGCAGAGATTGCATGATAAAATGTAAGAAAAATTGTGCTGGGTCATGATAAAGAACATCCTGTCCCAGTAGAGATCAGGAAAGAAACCAATGACAAAATATGTAAAGAGTAACAGTTACCTGGTCTACCTTTGAAATCATCTCCAGCATTCATCTGTTTAGAGACAAAGGATATTGCTACACAAAAATTTGCTTGGTGCTAATAAAGGCTTAGCCCGGTCATCCCCAACACCACAGCCTGTCTTTCTTTTGCACACATATAACCATATGTAGGACTGTCCTGTACCCTACATCACTGTAACTACAGTTAAAGAAATTCTCTAGGAAACCACTGCATTGGGAATAGAATTCCAGGTCAAAACTAGGGAAGTCTAGAATATTTATCTGGTTTGGCTGCAAAAGTCAATGCTAGAAATTAAGTTTGCATGAGTATGACAGGCTCTGAGCTCACTTCTGCTGATTGTTTTCACACATGGTGCTGCTGTGGTAAGCTTGCCCAAAGTCACCAGCACACTGAGTGTCACTGTTACCCTAACAAGTTCACAATTTCAGACAGCACCATAATAAATATCTTTCATGTGAAGTCCTAGAAAACCTGTGGCGACTTTTGGTCTTCTGCATGAGCCACCAAACTACCTTTCCTACCAAATTAAGCAATTTTCTGAGACTCAGATAAAAATTAATTATTATTATAATTTATTATCTGTATGTTACATATAAAATTAATTTTATATAAGCAAACATTAAACCACTATAAAACATAAAGTTTATAAAATTATCTGTCAAGTAAGTATACTAATACATTCCCTTAGAGCAACTTAAGAAAAAAGCAAAAGCCCGATTCACTCTTGCACAAAAGGGTACATAATAGGAATTTAAATACAGCAAGGCATCAAGGCTGCCAGCACAGGCCAATGCAAGTGTCCAAGCAGTTTTTCAGGACTGCGTATGTTACACACAATACTCAAAATTCTTTTACCAATCAAATGTAGCACAAAACGTACACTGTATAAATTCTGGTTTTATTTAAAATAAGGATTAAAGTACTGTTAATAAAATAACACACTGTTTTAAGAAGATAATTTCAGTATGATCTCACTAACACTGGACACTGGTATACAGTGTGCCTGCAAAGTCAGTAGCTGAATCCAGTTAAGACTGCATCCATATACTTCAAAAGAGATATGCCCTAGCAAAGGTGAATGGAACAAATTAGTGTATGGATCTGTGCTGCCAAGGCCCAACTCCACTACTGAGGTCAAACATTCCATATAACATATGACTTCTCCTATTATATTGACCTCCAGAAGTCACACTCTAATAATAGAGATACACCTAAGAGTAGAAGCATGTCCAAAAGGTTTATTACTGCACGCCAGTATCCATGATTTTCTACCTTCTATGCAACGTTTGTTCCACTTTAGAAACTTTTGTCATGAGTTATTTCCACTCTTTCATTAGTATCTTGCTATTTCCAGTTTCTCCCAATCACCACCATTACTGCAGCAGCACAGAGATTTATAATAGTTTTATAATGATAGAGGCATAATTGAGAAACCTATTTGGACAAAAAAAAAAAGAGGGACAGACAAAACATTCCTAACAGTTGAGGATACTGGAGAAGACAACAATTTACATAGATATACAATCGTTTATAGAATTATTTTAAAAAATGCAAAAGTGAAACAGAGACAAAGTAGTACGGTGTTTTAAATTTTGTGCTGTGTTTTCTGGTTATCTTGGTAAGGCAGAAAGTGTAGGTATTGCTTTAGTTATTCATCAGAAGGACTATCTTCTACTCCAGGCACACAGAAAAGTACCACATAAACTGGAAATCCACAGACAGGACTTCTTAATACTTATCTATGTAGACTATACTTTAAACAAAACACAATTAAAAGAAATATCAATAGATAAAGTGTTTATCTAGCCTCTCCAGGATGCAGTACAGCAGAGAGTGGATTGCGTCAAAACCCACAGTGAATGTGATTGCCTTAAATGAGGTCATCAGAACCAATGAGTCTGTTGCCCTCCAACTAGGTTTTACATTATTGCAAGAGATAAGGTTAAAATTCCATCAGTATTTTTTGGAGGGAGGAGGGGTGCCGCTCATGAAGATGTTGAAAGGGCACACCATGGAGAACAGCTACAGATTAAGTCTTCTCCAATGCAATGGAATTTCAGATTATGAAAATTCATGTCGATACTGGAGATTATGTTTCTCCCCTGGTGTTCTTCTAGATGTGCTCTGTTCTAATTCAGCCTCAAAGGAGAGAATTTACACATATCCTGCAAAAAAAGGGGCCTAAAAGAATTCATATAATCCCTGAAGTCATGACAAGCTGATGCAAACACTAGCAAATTTAAGGCAACTTTTATCTTCTACCAATTAAACATAGGCTAAATGAAGGTTACATTTTCTCTGCTACTCTTTTATTTCCATGCTTTTAAATTTCTATATGCCCTCACTTTTAAAGTTCAAGACTTAGTTCTAGGTAAGTATGAAGGTGAATTTTAGACAAAGATACTGTTTCAAACTGCCAACAGATTCTGAAAAACATATACTGTGTTCAAGTTCTGCTTCCTGTCTAGTGTGCCAGATTTGGTTTAGGTTTGGCTTTTCCAAGATGGAAATTGGGATCTTGGTGTACAATTGTGTTCCAGAGGTAGTATTTCATACTCACAGAAAGCTCAGAGCTGCCTACAATATGGAACAAGATTGAGTGTATTTGGCAAATAAAACCAATAATGAAGAGATTTGTTTAAAGTGCTTCAGAGAAGAGTAACTAAATTGACAGGATGAAACGATGCAGATGTAAATGCAGTTTAAACTATTCTTGAGTACATGTGAACTATGATCTAGTGTGGAGAGAAATACTGTTGCCCACTGATACATCCAGGTCATTTACCAACTTCACCAGGTATCAGAGAAATGCAGCAATTAAGCTTCACCTTACATCTTGGTCTGTTTCAACCAGGACTTAAAAACACATTATTTTCTTTATCCATCAAAAAAAGTTACTAGTTTGCCTAAGAGCCACAGAAACAGGGATAAACTGAGAAGGGAAGAGGATGCATATTGGTTTTTTTAATATATCTGCCTTTGCAGAATGTTACAAAGACACACTCAGTATTACATTATAACAGTCTGCAAACTGTGAGCTTCTAGTTCAGCTGCTTTTCCTAGATGCTGAAAGCCACCCTGCCTTTTACCTCAGCCAAGTTTTACAAGTTCCTGATCTGAGATGCAGAAATATGGTCTTTGAACTGAAAACAGATCTGCAGCAGCACTGCACATACCTTCACACCTATTTCCTCACAGAATCACAATTTGACTGTCTGCCATTTCAATAGTTTCTAATAGTTTATTTTTCCAAATAGATGCTTCCCTTCCTACCTTTCCCAAGAAAGCAGATGTTAATTCCCACTTCCTTTCCATCTTTTCCAGTTAATTTTGTTTTCTGTTTTCTCTGCAGTTCAACCCACATTCCCTTGGAATCTTGACTCATCTTGCCTTAACCTCTAGATGTGAGGAAGCTTTAATAAAGACATTTAAATTTCTTAAGACACTGTCCTAGTTCTTTTCCATCTAAACTAAACTATCTAAATTAAACTCTCTCTACTAGTTGACCAGCTGTGCAAGTCTTTCCGACAGGAAACTCAACAGAATTAATGGTTTTTACTCTGACTTGCCCCCAGATCTTAAGTGTGAATTTAGGCATTTATATTACACAATAAATTACAAGGCAACATAAGGTACATTGCAAAATGTCATGTTGAAATACCAGTGAACCTCAACTCAGAAGGAAGACTGTCATCTAGAATCAATAGTTCTAAATCAGATTTTAAGTTTCTGAGGAAAAAACAACTGTTGTGTACAAATCTAAGTGCAGGACCTTACAGTACTCAAGCAGTACCAGCAAAATGATTAAAAATAGAGCAATAGATTTTTTTCTTCCAAGAAATGCCACGTACTGTATCTCCAAGTGATCCTATTCATTACTCTAAAGCAAATATTTACATATTTGAATCACGAAAGTTCTTTAGCCAGTGCTACCACAAGGAACACATTATGCATCAAGGAACAGTTACTTGCCCTACAGTAACTGTACTCCCTTGAGATGCGCTGTCTACAGATTCAAGATTTTGGATTCTTATAGACAGTAATGCCTGCTGCAGCATGCACTTACTTCTGTTCTTCTCACAGTTGAAAATCTAAGAGGGTTTAACTAAATAGGGGGAAGGAGAGTTGCTCATGCTTAACACTGAAGAAGCCAGAAACTCCAGAAATATGTGAGGAAGGCAAGAGGACACAGAGAATTCTCTGACCAGCAGGGCTAAGTATTTCTACACAGAGCAATATCAGACTGCTGCTAGGGTCAAACAACAGAATTGTCAGCAGTAATTAGGGAAGACAGAACTGTTCAGTAAGTGTTTCTGTCCTGTATTTAGGTAAAAGCCAAATAATTGTCCTGCTACTACATGACAATGAAAAGCTTCCCACTGACAGTAAGTCAGGAAGATATAAAAACAGCTACTGAAGTAAACACTTAATAAATCAACAGATTTGGATAATTTTCATTTGACAGTTTTTAAGAGAAGGCTGAAGAGCTCTCTGCAGTTTTAATGCTGTGAGCCTTTGACCATGCGAATGCTCCAGTGGGTTAGAAAAAAGCTAGTACTGTGATAATACTGAAAAAGAGTAAACAAAGACTCAAAGAAGTAGGGACAGAATTAGTGCACTCAAAATGCGATTATGTGAACAATTAGATTAAAAACTAATTTTTTTATTTAAACCAATGATGACACCGTTGTTGATATAATATACTTGAGAGTTCTGCGCAGCAAGTGTCTTACTAGGATACAGGAAAACACTTTGATTAAACAAAGTACAAAACATACTTGGAATACATGAATTAAATACTGGCATGAATTTTAGATGTAGATTGAGAACTATCATTTCTGTATGACAAATTATAACAAAGTCATTGACAATGTGCATTTTTATCTCCTTTTGCTCTTGAAAATTACTACCTTTTGAAAAAAACCGTGTCTTCTACAAGCAGTGAAAGACAACCCACCTACAACCCAGCCTGATCTTCAAGAGGGCAATCAAACTAGGGTCCTGGTGAGTATTCCCAGCATTATAAAAAGACTGTCATTGTCCTTGGCAGAAACTTCAGATACTTTTTATAAGCCAGATGCACTGACAAGTTTGGTTCTGATCTCACAGATCAGATCCAAAGTATGTGATCCTGCCAGGAGGTTCAAAAGGCAAGAAAACTGCACAGAACCTGAAACAATGGCCCTAAAGTGCAAAAAGACAGAAGACAAGTTTCCAGACTTCTTTTTAAGTTGTAGCAGTACTGGAAATAAAATCCCTTCCCTCCTTCACACCATGGATACTTGCCATACATCCTCACAGGTGTATGAGAGTTTTCATTTTGTGTAAGGAGTATCTTGTAAAAAGGGTATTTGAAAAATGAAAAAGGAATGTGTACTTGAAACTGGGTAATATATTCCTTTGTGAACATCCTGAGGATATCTGAGACTAAGGTAACTCAGGCTCACCTCCTTAACTCTGAGAATCTAAGCTGCATCCCCAAACACTCAGCATACACAACATGTATTTACTTTGGAGTAACATATATGCAACAAACTTTCACCTCACCACCAGCAGCTGTAAGAAAAATCATTAATGAGCTGTTTTGGAACAAAGAGCAGAAAAGCACATGAAGTACTAATGCAAAGAAAGGATGAGACAATTCAGTATTTTCAAGAATTTGAAGAAAAAATGTAATTCTATTCCATAACAATAGATATTGCACAAAAAAATTAACCAGACCAACTGAAGTTCTGCAAACTTTGAGATAATTTACTATGTGCTGTTATAAGCATGACTCTGAAACATACAAGCATGATCATCTAATTCTTCCACAATTTATTAATTTCCTTTGAAAATGATGCTAAAATAAGGAATGTAATTTAAGCACGCTGACAGCAAACTATTTACACAAGATTGGTACATAAATAGCTCTAATTCCTGCACTAGCTTAAATTCATCAGTTTCCAATTTAATTTTCATATTAAAAAGACAGTGGGGAGAATTGGTTTTAACTGTTTTGATTTCATAACATGCAAACTAAATGCCTCAAATGAAAATTGAATAGCCACAGACAGATGTGGTGAGATGAAAATATTTACTTAACATCATTGCTTCACTTTACTTCATGCATTTCGTAAGACTTTAATTTTTTTAATCAGATTCTATTTCATAATGATATCATGGCCTTGTCTCAAAGTCTTGGTATAAAGAATGCCTTAGAAGGAAAAACTGCATAATTGAAATTAAAATTTACAAGGTTAAAAACTGAAACTTAAAGAGAAAAAACTAAGTTGTGCAAGACTGAAAACCAGCCAAAACTTTTTTAAAAGTTCTAGATGCCGGAAGAAAGCTATGCTTTAAGCAGCACTCTGCACTACTTCATCAGAAGCACTGAAGCATTGAAACAATCATCCCACTAAGTAAAACTGTGAATACTTCATTTTTAATTTTGTTTGTTTCAGCATTTAGACTGTTTTAGGAAATAGGTATTAGACCAAAGCCTTACAAGGTACCAGCAGATGAAAGATAAACTGTCACTTGGGCAACTATTTACCTTGAAAATTGTCAGCCAATTTTTTGGCCAAATTTAGAGTAGCTAAATTACTCCAGCATGACAAAGACGTCAGATTCCAGCAGGAATGGAATGAAGTTGCCACCACAAACAGCCAACCACTCCCACTCACTATCAACTGGTGTAAGTTAGCAACAGGCCTGACTCTAAGGTCAGTGGCAGCAGGCAGATGAGTCCTTAAGCAGCTGTGCACACTCCTGCAGAAGAGGAGCTGGAAAGAAAGATGTACAAATGAAGACCTCAGTTTTGGATTGACCCTTCAGTCAACTCTGGGAAGGAATCCCTTTGACTTTGTTCCAGCTGTAGACCAACCTGGAAAACTGTTTGTAGGGGCTTTTTTTCTATTTAAATAAATGAATCTTCCCGCTGAGTGTGTCTGGGTTGATAAGCAGCAAAGTCCATTCTCAAGCCAATGCTACTTTCTTTCAGGTCATTTGCTAGCTTCAGATGCTACTGCAATGGTCAAAAGAAATACATAAAAAAAAAAATTACCCAGCATCCTATAACAAGTTATGCAACCTATATAAGACCTGGTAAAATTGCCATTTTTTTTCCAGGAAATAACCAATCCCAAACTGATTAAGTACATTAATAAATTAGCTGAGACACTATTACAATTAGATTTTGATTAACACCATTAAGTTTCCTTCAGCTGGACAATGGCTTGGGGGCAGAGGGAAAATACAGTAACTTAAAAATTCTTCCAAGCTGACAAAACTTACAGTTTCAGAAACATGAAAGCCAAGTTGGTACATTTCAGTTCCTGACAATTTTCCAAAATAAACGTTACTTTATATCAAATGTTTGAAGAAGAAATCTATACAAACATGCTAATAAAGACCTCCACATTTCTTGATCAGGCAAGTCACTGAAGAGTAATGTGAACTGAGCATCTAATGGCTCACTTTGTTACACACAATGCAGTATTTTATTACAAACTGCCAACAAAATAAGTACACTACTAGAGAGCTTTCTCAGGTTTAATTTCCTGTCAAGACCAGAAGACTGAAGCCAAAACACAAGTGAGAAAGGTATCTCTCTGCCAGTTTTTAATATATAGATACTATTTGATACAGCTTTTTGCTTGAAAAGCAATGCTGAAGAGTTTCAGCGGTGACTGACCAATACCCTTCCCTTGGTCACAACACTAAGCACAATGAAGAATATGAGCTCTAATAAACATCCCAAGACAAAACAAGCTTGGCCAAGACTTTTCAGAACAATGCAGGTCTATGCATATGTATGCCTGGTAACACAGACATTTTGGTAGAAACATACTTAAGGACATATTTCAAAGAAAACTGCATACATTACTGGACAAAGCTATTAGCTTTGTATTGGTGTTTCAATGGCTTTCCATTATGTAAACAAAATGTAGGATCTAGGCAAAGACATTTTCTTCCTCTCACACACTCACAAGCACAGAAAAGATGTCCTCTGCTGCCTACCTGGGGAGTGAGCCTTGGAAGAACACCTCTCACACAATGGGCTGTAACAATGACAATCTAAAACCTAACTGTTTTCACAGCTACAGTGCTAACAGAACAAAGTACATTATTTGGACTTCAGATAATTACCAGCCATCTCTGACCCAAGACTAGGAATATGTTCTTTTTATTTTTGCCTCAGGTAGACAAATTTTCTTAAATGAAAACAGATAATACAGCCTGACTCTACTTGGTATGAAAGGAGTGCATTAGTCAGCTTGGGGGAGAAAATACAGAGAAACCCTTCTTATCTTGCTTCAAAGCACGTTGGTGGTTGGTAAAAAAAAAGGAATTAAGTAGCTTCACACCCTTTAACTTCTCTCATTCTGCTGTCTCTTCCACTTACCTTCCTGTTTCCGTTTAAAATTAAACTGTTTTTCCTTATTTGCAAAAAACAATATACTTTTGACTAAAAAAAAGGCTATGATTTCACAATCTGCTTCTAATTGCGTATTTATTCTCCAACGTGAAGAAAGCGTGCCATACCATATTGTGAGGGGTTATAAATAAGAAGGGGAGAAACACCACTGAAAAAGATGGAAAAGACACTGGAAGTCAATCAAGATAATTCAGTCTGATTCTGTTAGAAGCAGTGTCACACTAATCATTACTGTGGAAAAGTGAATTTCTTCTAACATAAAGGAAGGACCAATTACATTCTCCCCAAATTTAGGGAATGGCAGTTTTAATACCTTCCAATCCATTATTATTCCTAGACAAGTAGGAAAAATGTCACTATAAATCTCCATCTTATCTTTAATATAACCAGGTATTTATAGCCATGCACTTCAGGCAATAGTTTCTGCTACTCATCTAGTACTTCTGTCTATTTAACCACATTTCATATATCCCATTTAAGTCTCTTGCCTCCCCATGTGGAATTCCTTACAGGAGAATACAGTTAAAGAATGCTTGATGGAACTCCCTTGCATCTTATTATAAACCCCCATTGAAACACTCCTGAGAATGATCAATACGCAAAATGATACACAGGACAGACCAGACTCAATGTCTTTCTCATGTGTCTAGCTGGTTTTTTTTTTCCTTCCTTTCTCCTTTTCCTTTCTTTCTTCCCAAGTTTCTGCTACATTACTCCACAAGCAATAACATTAGCTACATGATCCTATACCAAATATAAATCTCAGAAATAATTCTCCTAGTATCAGCCAAAAGGCTAATAATAATTAGTAAAGGGTCCTGTTTGCAAGACTTAGATTCTGATATCTGAGTTTAGCTGCATTAACATGCAGAATACATGCTTTTGGTTACCGATGTCTACACCCTCATAGGTAACAAGGTGTGATGGAGATAAACCAAGATTATCTGTGGCCACTGTAAGCAGAAAATTTAAGAATCAAGATCAGCCAGCAGAGCAAATGCTGTGAGCAATGTACATCTGTTTGGTGCTGTTGCCTACAAGCCAATGAAGAGCAGGCTTATCTAGAGCTGAATAACTTTACTTGATGGTAAGTTCACAATACAGAAGTCAATTCCAAAACAAAATGAACTAAAAAACATCCCAGCATATTATTTTCAATTCAAAGTTTAGATTCCAAATGGAAAAGCAAGCTTCTTGACATAGAATACAGCAGTATCAGTAACTATATAGGTATTATAATCACTAGCCATTTGAAATGGAACTCAGCAGGTCTTCTAAGCATGTTTCACTTAACATTGCATTCTTCTCACAAGCTTAAATAGATATACAATACAAACCATATATGTTTTAGTTAAATATTTATGCTTCAGTATCTTGATGAACCAGAGGGCTGGATCACATGATTATATTGAAACAGTGATTCCCAAGCTTTCCCTACTTTGTGCAACAGTTTCCTCCCAAAGGACCTCTGCTGCTCACTCTGCCCCCCATAACTAGCCTGGGCACAACCCAATAATGTGTTTAAATGGCTTCTGGTATAGCAAAATCTCCCGAACCACAATCACCTCTTATTCTTTTTGTTTAGGTAGTTACGCCTTGAAATTTGGAATGCACTGTATCAAATTTACAAAAAATAAACAGGCATGTTTATTTCTTCTCACATTAGAAACACCCATTTTAAGACGATAATATTTCTTCGCCGCCGAGATGAAACACTGAGATTAATGATTGTACTTCAAAACATAATGCAAGTAAGCAGTACTGAAAATTCACACGTATTCTTAAGAACGGCCTCCATTTTGATATTTACGTGCTTGTTTCACTGCTGCTTACACGAGTTTCCTACATCATAGTAACACTGATAATAAATCAGTAGGAAATTAATTTAACAAAAAAGCAGATGAATAGAGCACCTCAGGGGGTCTGAAAACTTTCAGAGGAAAAAAAAATTGCATAAATAGAAATATTTGGATTTTCCATAGAAACTTCACTTATTCAGGACTAGGAAGAATGGGTATGTTAATGATACTGATGCCTTAAAAGAGTGGCAGCTGATAGCCAGATTTCCCCCTTTTCAATTTAGTATACAGATCTTCTCCATGGTAAGACTTATAAGCACAAACAAACACTGAAGTGCTGTTAACTAACACGACCACTTTGGAGTTACATGAGCTTATACTAAAAGGAGTGAGGTAGGACTATGTTCTACCATTACAGTTTCTAATGCAACAGCAGTTTCAAATAAAATCTGTCATCACCATGTTTAACCCACTGTGTTTTGTAGGCTTCAACAGCAAGACAATGATGTTCTCATTATCACCATTTAAACCAACAACATGCAGTAATGAAAAACAATTTTCTGCAAAAAGAGTAAAATAAATACCTGCAGGACTGCCAGCATTTTCTCCTTGATGCAGCTGAATACCAGCAGAATCTATAGAGTTTACTGTAACTGTCTGTAGATTTGGCAATTGAGCAGTGCTTAGACTAACTGGAGTTGATGTCAACGCACCACCTGCTGCAACTTGACCAAGAGTGAGAGTCTGCACGGGGGTCAGAGTTATTTGTTGACCAGGTGCATTCTGAATTTGCAAGTTCTGCAAGTTCTGAACTCCTTGCACTTGAAATGTCTGCCAGGTTATCTGCCCAGAAGGGGTCACTGTTTGTGCCTGAATTAAGAAAGTTCCAGGATTCAGCTGCAGTTGAAGATTTTGAAGAGCCTGTTGAGATATACTTTGACTTGCTTGAACACCATGGATTGTCTGTTGCGCAATACCTTGTACGATCTGGGCTTGACTGGTTGGCTGCTGCGACTCTTGTAGCTGTATGTGTTGTACAATTGGCTGTGCTGTGGAGACCTGAATATTCTGAGCCTGCGTGTCATCAGAGACTGATGTCTGGATGTAATTTCCCTGAAGATCAGAACCATGAACTTGACCACTAGTTGTGGTCAAGTCATTTGCATTTTGTTCCAATATACTTGAACTGTCTATGGTAACGGGCAATTGTGATGAAGATGACGTTGGCACAAATAAGTCATTATCAGTGGCAGTTTCTGTAATTTCAGGAGAAACCTGCTCACCAGTCCTTTCAGAAGTATCTGAACTATCCATGGCCTGTCCGGTATTTATCAAGTGCCCATCTGCATTAATGCCTGCTGTCATGGTTTGAGAACCACTGCCAAGTCCCAGAGAATCTAGATCAACACTATTGATGGGTACAAAAGTAATATTTCCCGGCAGTCCAAGAGGGACGTTAGCAACTACTTGTGCTTGGCCAGGGTAAGAGGAACCACCAATTGCAACTCCCTGAACCTGGACTTGACCAGACTGACCAGATAAGATATTCTGAATATTAGCTGAAGATGTTCCAGAGGCAATGATGGTTTGATTAGAGCCAGGAATGATCTGAATTTGACCAGTTTCTTGATTTATACTGCTATTATCAGAAGAGGCTGCAAAGCCAAGTTGAACCTGCTGACCATCCGCTGTCTGGATCTGGGGTATTACTTGGTATTGTACGTTAGACACTGTACCATTCGACGAATCTGATCCTGGTGCAACAGAAAAGATTTGTTGATTTTGCAAACTCTGAATAGGAAGGACATACTGCGCACTTGAAGTTACTGTGGCAGCACCTGGGATCTGTACTATATTACCAGCTTCATCCTTTATAGTGGTAGGAGCTGCAGACAAGACCTCCCATCTGCTTGGAGCTCCGGCTAATTGCACAGAAGCCAAATCCCCTGTCTGAATAAAAAGAAAAAAGAAAACACAAAATTAAAACAAATGTCGTACAGACTATGTATTAGACCAGTCATGCAATTCAACACCAGATATTGATACACTACTGGAAAACATGCAGTACAGCTCATATGACCATCAGCAATTGGATCAAAACTATGAAATACAGATTTTATAAGCGATCTAGTGCCTAAGTCAGGGTAGCCAGCCTGTGGGTCATGAGCTGCACGTTGCTCACGAACATGTCAAATGCAGCCCCTATGTCATGGCTATGTCACGTGACAAGCAGCAGGGTTATTCCGGTGGCAGGGCTGCTGGGTAATCCAAACCCCTGCCTGTGGGAAGGAGGGAGCTGGCAGGGGCTGCTAGAGCTCTCACCACCAACTTACCCTGGGACTCAGAAACACTCTTTACCCAGCCTGGCACCTATTGCACAGAAGTGGAAGAATCACCGTGAAGCCAGTGTTGCCTGTATCTCCTGGAGCTCCACTGCCTTTCAACTCTCTGTTACATTTGATACAGGTGAGCATGTCGTCACTCTTAGCAGTACAGAGAATGTTAAAAGGCAATGTAGTCACACAGTTGGAAAGACAGGACAGCCTCAGTTTGTTACACATAACACAAAGCTCTAGTATTTATAAGCTTGTAGGAGTTACCATTTCGCTAGGGAAGAAGACTTCTAGACTAAGAACTTTTACACTGGAATTATATTTGGATTAGTCATATGCATCAGCTAGGAGGGAAAAAAAAATCTATCTTCATTACGTTGGAATAATAGAAAAGGCCAATGTTTCAGAGCAGACCCCCAGATGCTTAAAGAACCTATTATGCATTTGTTTGTTTTTCAGTAAAGAAAAGGTAAATTGCACTTACCTTTCTTTACCAAAGCAAGCTTTTTCAGAATAGAGTATTAAGAATTAGACTTAACATCCTGCAATGCTTAGCACAGATTTGCATAGTCAACCAACTTGGTATTGTAAATAACCATCAATCTAAAAAATATGAAGTAAAGTTTCTCCTTATCTGTTTCACCATACTACAATAAACCAATGGAGTAACTTAATATTAGCAATAAGTAACTAACTTGTCTTACAATCAATTCAACTCTGTGAAACAAATCTAGTCTCTCTGGCAGAGTTCAGAGGACACAGAAAGAAAAGCTCTGGTTTGTCCTTCTGCACAGATCCTGTGATCATTCCTGGTAGGGAAGTTACCAGAACATATCACAACTTCTTCCTGATGCTGCATTCTGACTTCCTTTAGAACAAAACCAGGACATGCAAAATACAGCACACCTCTAATTCTTTCCTAACATAGCATTGAGACCTAGCCAGTCTGAAAGAATCCTGCATAAGCACCTGAGTGAATTTAGTCCACAGCGTTAGATGGGACTTTGCTAGTTTCACATTCTTATCCTATTCCAGCCCATAACACTACAATGTTTACATGTATAAGAAAGACATTTAAGTCTGTGTACTTACTTTAAAAAAGTTTTACTGTGCTTATCAAGCTTCATTTTCAATAAGGAAATGCATATTGTGGTCCTAAATTCTTCTCAAAACTGTAAAAATAATTATTGTGCAAAAAACAAAAGAATGCTAGCCTTCTTCAGCCCTCAAAGATATGGGCCATTGACTCTTATTAAGAGTTTGACTCGGTGATCCTTGGGGACCCTTTCCAGCTCAAAATATTCTGTGGTTCTTAAGTGTAATTCATAATTTTTCAGGTAATATATTAGTAAATAGATTCGGCATCACCAGAACAAAACTAATTTTATGGCCTTAATGCTTCAAGGAAAAGAACAGAAAAAGGAGAATAATAATTCTCTTTTATTATTTTCTTTTCCTCTTATACTGATCAACCTTTCATTTTAAAAAGATATTTAAGTTTTTTAGTCTTTCAAGCTTGTAACTTATGACACTAGAAGAAAAAACATATAATATTCCATATCACATATCTTACCTAGAAGAAGGCAAAAAAATCCATTTTCCTCTGCTACCACATTAGCTTTATACACTTGTGTTTATTATTGTTTACACATAGATACCAATTGCTGAAGCACTGCTAAGAAAGTTCATAACTACTCAATTCACAAGCATATAAATACCTATTAACTGAAGGTTTCATAAAATATCAAAAGACCCACAGAAGCCATTGGTAAATATCAGTCAGAAAATACCAAAAGCAAAAATATGATTGTTATATGCTTAAAGTGTTTCATTATAAAATAAATGTATAATATAATGTGCTGATACTAGCTCTTAGAACAAAAAAGAAAGGAAAAGTAATGTAAACCATTACAAGTCTGATATAATTTCTCAGTGATTGAAAACTATGTACAAGCAAATGTTGAAAACTTCAGCTAAAACTGGACTGATCCAATATGCAGTAACATGTCTATGTCTACTCCTATGTAATATCCTCCACAGAAATACTTCAAAGGGAATCTGTCTCCTTCGTGATATGGAAATGACCTACTTTATTCTTCTCCCAAAACATATGTTGATTTCCATATTGGCATTTTCATGTTAGGCACACATCTCACGTTTTCATGATCCAGTGAAATCTTCCCTCAAATCCTGCTCTGTAATGATTTTAGCACAATAGAGCCACCCTTTTAGTAGATGCACTTGTCCATGGAGAAGTTCAGGGCAGCCATGCATGAGGATATGAAGCTGTGCTACACATACAACATAAAAATGCCTGTTATTCATATTGCTCTTACAGCTGGCTATATCAGACACCACCAGCTGAATCATGTGGAGGGAGGGGCAAAAAGAGGGTGAGGCTTTCAAGAAGCTATCTGGCAGCTATCAAAGTTACTAGCATTAAAGCATGAAAAAACCCCTTGCGGTAAAGAGTATTTGAGGATTACCTCTAACCTCAAATGGTCATCAGCCTGTCATAACAAGATTGACTGTTATGCTCTTTCTCCAAGTCTGTTGAGACAAGACATTTCTTGGACTTCTTTTCTTACTAACTAAAGAATAATAACCTTTCTCTGTGTCCTCAGGCAATTAAGCACTTTCGTAGTAACTCAAAAGTTCTGCCACTGATACATGAGCAGCAACATCTGCAGCCCACTTGCCTAC
Organism: Pachycephala philippinensis; assembly: GCA_013397055.1. Classification (NCBI taxonomy): domain Eukaryota; kingdom Metazoa; phylum Chordata; class Aves; order Passeriformes; genus Pachycephala; species Pachycephala philippinensis. Next base: position 6,621 of record VWZT01003207.1, on the reverse strand, counting down.
TGAGCTTTACATTCAAAATACACCAATACATTTGCTGTCTCAGCCATCCGTGAAAATCACTTATAGGGTAGAGATAAAGCAACAGTTTCCTTATCAACTGATACTCAGGCAGCAGTTCTTTGGAAGCTGTTCCTTTAAGAGAGGGCTGGACTGTTTCAATCCAAAGGCTCTGTTTCAAGAGGAAGGGACAAAGATCTAAGGAAAGTTCAGCACTACTCAACCAAGGAGGAGAGAACAGGAAGCAACGGGGAATTCACTGGAAGCAGCATCAGGAAACAAGAAAAAGAGATGGGAACAGAGCAAAGAGAGTAGCTGACACAAGGCATAGGACGAATTAAAATCAAATGATATGTCCACCTGAATAAAGGCCAAGTACCAACAAAGAGTAGAAGCAACAACCACTGTTCAGCCTGTCTTTTGATTCTTTAACAGGCCTTGTATAATTTCCAGTAGGTAAAATATAGAGATGTCTCTGAGACAAAAGTCTCATCCCTGAAGAATCACGAGCCATGATAAATAAAAATCTAGTAATTGTCTTGTTCAAGATGTTTACAGAAAATTAAAGCAACATTAAGTCAAATGTGGAAGGAAATAAGAGAAAGACAGAAGATAAAATATCTTCAGGAGTGATCTAAACCATACTGAATGATAGGACTTGAGTTATAAAAACTAAAATATTCTTCACCAAAGTAAAATAGGGAAGAGGAGAAACACCCCTGTAAGAACTGGTATCTATTTTAGACACCTGCATCTCAACATGTCAAATGGACACATGTCATTAGCCACCAGTATTTTATTACTGAAGTCTACCAAACATTTATCTGTGCTGGTGGACTGCTTTTTACTGCACTTTTCAGAAAGTCACTTTTGCACCATTTAGTCCTGGAGCAAAAACATCAGCCAAACAAGCAGAGGTGGACAGATAATGAGTCATGAGCTCCTAAACATTTAAAAATCACACACCTAATGAAGAAGATTGGACACTGCCTCATCCAAATTGTTGTTTTATGAAAGAGGTAGGGTTCTAATGCATGGGTTTAATAATACCATGTGTTTACCAAGCTACAGTAAACTATCTGTGCATTCTTAGGTCATTACAAATACAAGATAAAATGCACTTGCTTCAACTCTTTCATTAAAGTATGAGCTAATACATTCTATCTCATATTTGCCATAGGTTAAAAACATGTTCAACATCAGTCACTGTGTTTCAGCTGACACAAAACTGTTTCTTAAGGAAGATTTAATTCCGTTGCATGTTTGAGCCCTCTACCAATGAAGCCACTCAATTCAGAGAAATACTTTTGCCCAAACCAAATGTTTGGAAACATTTAACCTTCAAATAACCTTGAGGGGAAAAAAAGGTAGTGTTCAGAAGTAGCCAGTCTAGACTTAGGAAGGGAAAATAATGCTGAAATAACTACCTCACAATGCTCTGTGATGAGAAGACTAGCTTGGTAGATGGGGTTAGGCAAGGCATGTATTTATCACTATGTTAGGGTTTTGACTCTGTCCCCCATAATGTAAGAAAAAGCCTTTTTTTTTCATACCATATGGGTTATCAAACACTGGAACATGCTGCCCAGAGGGATAGTGGAGTCTCGATCCTTGGAGGTAATTCAAACCCACTGGATACAGCCCTGAACAACTTGCTCTCACTGACTACTTTTAGCAAGGAGGGGCAGACCAGACGTTCTCCAGACATCCTTACCAGCCTCAACCTTCTATGAAATCTAAGACTCCTTACTAATGTTTAATACTAGAGAACTTTTTTGTCTATGCTATTTTTAAATATGGACATGTTTTAAACCATACATTTTCTTACTTTACTATAAAGAAAAATGAAACATTTTTTAAGAACATCCCTAAAGCATCTTCTTCTAAAATAACTTCTACAGTTGGTTCTGACCCAGCACTAGAAAGACATAACTGGAATACAAAAACCAAAGACCATTTTAAAAGGTGAGCCTCTGGACAGCATCAGGGCAAATATACTGTTAGACATCACATTCTACTGAAACTTCTTTGTTTTGCAGAAGTATAGAACAGAGAGAAGCAAGACAATTCCAGGCAGACTTTTCTACAGTGGCTGAACACGTTCTGGTGCATCTGTTCACATCCAGAAACACAGCATCAGGAAGCTATCTTAGCACCCACAAGTGAAAACGGATGTCAGATCAATTTTGAATTTCCCCAAAACTATTATATAGGCCAGAATACCAAGTAGTATGGTTAACTCTGACACATGGCATTCATGCATACTTTTGCCTAGTGGAAAACATGAAATTTAAAATGCCTTCCTCTTTCTCCATCCTGTGAGCACTATTCCTATTTCTTTCTAGACTGAGTTTAAACTAGGTGTATCTCAGATGGTTAATCTTTTGAGGCATAAATCTACTAGAATTACAGATTTTCATTAAGTTCTGTGAAGCACTGATCCTCAATTCTAAAGCTCAAGAGATGCCAAAGCAGTCTTAAAACACTCCAACCTTTACTTGTAAGATACAAAGAAATGCTTTGCCTACAGCAGAGAAATGATACTCATCTTCCCCACATACCCTAATTATTAACCTGTCCAAGTGTCTTCCACATCTTGTTGGTAAGCAACAACACAAATAAATCAAATAAATCATTCCTCCCAGCCTTTTTCTCCTTTTTTTTTTTTTTTTAAGACTAGCGAATCAGTGCAGCCCACATCACACAAGATGCAACTACACACCTCAACTGGGGCAGTCATCTCTGACAGCTCCCATTCTTTGGCAGCTGTCAGAGCCAACAGCTTTCTCAGCCAGCCTGCCACTCTTCCCAGTTCACCCGCCTTCCAGACCTCCCCCGCAACCTCCCATCAGTCTTGCACTGTATCCTCACCTATCCAGTCCCACCCAGCACAACCTTAAGAATGGCCCTTGGGAGCATGAGAGTTCCAAGACAGCCTTTAGCTTTGCATTACAATGAAGTAAGAGAACATAAACAACTGGTTATCATCTCAGCTTTGTAGCTTCTTAAACAATCATCTGATCATGCTACAACCATACAGCTGACCATCAAGGCTCTGTTTGACCTAAATCTGTTTGCTCTTTTGTTTCCTCCCTTATGCACAGCTTTACCACCTTCTGCTTTGCTTCTCATTTTCACATAATGTTAAAATCTTTGCAGATGTTTTAACTGGAATGAAACTAGAATATTTATAACTAAATGAAAAAGAATCCTAAATATGAAAGTGTGAAGTAGAATTATTAGTCAAAGATAAACAGCAAAAAAGCAAGACCCAAACTAAAACTCAGATTTTAAACTCCCAAGAGAGAGAAAGACATCCTGAGAGGCCAAAACGTGAGTTGCCATTCTAGGTCAGGCAGTAGCATATACCATCCCAGCAAGGCTCTCACACAAACCAGCAGGGAGCAATATTCCCAGCAAAGTTCCCATGGCAAGTGTTTGAACCAACCATGGATGCAGCAGTATGGCAACCAAGGAAAAGATTCTCAGGTAAGCAAGCCACAAGCTCAAGGCCATCTACATTAATATCAAACACCATCAGGCAACACACTGGTGTTGGCTGATCATTAGGCAAGAGTAAATCATGGTGTCAAAGCTGAAAGACTGCAATCTTCATCAATGCACAAAGACAAGATCAGCAGTAATGATTGCTAGTGCCTCTCATCCAAAAGTAAACACAGTTCTAACTAGAATCCTGGGCCAAGCTGAAAACTTCGTGGCCTAGAGACAGCCTGCCACGTCATTGACCGGATGGAAAGGAGAAGAGGGTTGAGTTTAGTTCTGTCAATTGTCTTCTTCATTTGCTTTTTATTACAAGCAGCTGCCATTTTCATTAGTCTTTGTGCTTCCTCACTAATTCTTTCAGTGGTTAACAGCAATGTCCATTCAAACAGTAGGCCTGGACTCAGATACCGATACAGAATCATAGGATAATTTCAGCTGGAAAGGACCTCTGAAGGTCACCTGGTCCAACCCCTGGGCTCAAAGCAGGGCCAACTAGATCGTTACAAACACAATCACATTTGCTCCAGCTCTTCCTCAAATCTCAGACACGCAATATTCCCTGCATTCCTATGGGAGTTTTGCTGTTGCTTTTAAATCATACTGCTGGTCTCTTGGGGAGCAGCTGCAGTATACCATTTCAGCCAGGAAAGCAGTATGCTAGCCCAGCATGCTGGCTCCAGCCCTGCCAGTTTCTACCAAGCAAATGTCAGTAAAACAGTAACAAAACAACTCCAAAACAACAGCATCGCTATCCCTTTACATGCAAGCTCTTCAAGCACTTCTAAGAGGAAATACCTAGTTTGACTTCTACTATCCATTTGTATGGATTGAGAGTTCTACCAGATGTTCAGCAGTCAGAACTGCAGTCCAGGTGTAGAATATAGTGGGAAAGAGCTGCCTGCCCACTGCTACATTAGGCACCATCACCCATGCACAGGTATCAAACTGATTGGGCTATAATCCTGGGAAAGGGAGGAGCATCGCAAACTGCAGGAAGACAATTCTCTCTGTCTGTGCATATAGACTTCATTTTCCACATGACTTATGAGGTACCTATAATTTAAGCCTTTTCAGCTTCTTCCTCCTTCTTCCACCCTCCAATAAGATAAACACAAGGGAGCAGAAAAAAAAAGAATCTTTATTGCACTAAATCTCTTTTGATCTTCTGTTTTTCACAAGGAATGTATTTCAGGGCCTTTAGTCCCTCCCCTCTCTTTATTAAGGTCATCTTAATTAACTCCAGTGTCTAGTTCAGCTACTGTTAGGTATCTCCTTCAATTTCTATTTAGTTTCCACCCAAAATATTCTGAATCATTCAAGAGTTATGTTGTAGGAGTTACCAGAATGCTATAACCTAACTCACAGAAGATATGTAGGAAGGGCCTATCTGCATGTATGGAAAGTAGTGAGTGAGCTTATATTCATTTAGTTTTAACTAAGATTTTGGCTTCCCTTGAACTGCATTTGCTTTCCCCTGAAAAGCCTCTTATACATAAACACAACAACATATTAATTTAACAGGAGTAAAGAAGTCCCACAGCAAAACTGCTTTGCCCATTTTGAACTGCTGGGAACCATTTGTCCTGCACCTGCATTCTAGTATCCTGTCAGACCTATTGCTCATCCTAATCCATCAATCCACCCCCAAGATGCAAAATTCCAGCTGTACAACGAGAATAACCTTAGAGGTGGATATAGGAAAGCAAGCAATAATTTAAACATCATTTATTTTTCAGTATGTTTATGCTTTTCAGCACTGTATGCATCCGGTATTATGAAACAAATCTTAGAGGTATCAGGCACTTTACAACATCTGGAAAGATTTTTAAAAACATACTGCTTGAGTGAATAAATAGGTTTGACAGAAAGGATGCTTGAAAGAGGTCGGAATCTTAATATATTTTCAAGCTCTGTCATTAGTCTACAACCTGCTGTATGACCTCAGACAGCTATTTTGCTTCAGCTTCCCTTCATGTAATAAGCTGTAATGTACAGGCGAAAAGTATTTTGAAGTTTAGCATGCATTTAGAAACTACTATCACTAACACTTCGACATTTTTTAAAAGCTTGCCAAAGCCACTTCATCCACCAGTACAATGCTTTGCAGTTTTTCTTCCTATTCACAGAATCCTAAAACCACACAAGGCTGTTGCACCGCAAGTTTAAAAAATAAGACTTGCTTTAAAAGAAAAACGCTTTTTTTTTGCTAATTTTAAAGATGTTTTTGTAAAAAAAAAAAATTAGAAGTAATATGTGTAATTTTCCAAGGGCTAAGGCCAAAAAACTACATCATGTCATTTTAGAAGATATTTTGGAACTCTCTTTTAATATACCAATATTTTTAGCTATCAGTTATTTAGAAATGCATAATCTCTTTGAATTTTAAGAGCATATGTCAACACGAGATTTAGCTAGATCAATTAACGAACATGAGTTTTCATCAGGCTTTTGTTATGGGAATTGTTAAACTAGCTTCAGTAAGAATACGTTTCTAGTCCGCAAGATCCATCTCATCACACAAGGTCCCAGGGTCATCAAGGGTCCTTTCAGAGGCGACGGCGCATGAGAGATAAGGACAGAAAATGCTACGAGGAACCGCATGATAACTCTCCCTAGAAAAACAGCGTCGATACAGGAAGCAGCTTTCCACCACCGCGTTCGCTTCTAAACAGCCATTTTACTTCACTACATCCTTCCCCACAGCCAGCCTTCATTTTGTGTTCCTGGCTGGCTGCGCGGTTCCAGGCTGACAGCCTGGCGAGCATACTGGGGCCGCGCTCAGGTGGAGGTGAGATGCCTTCCAGCCTCGCCGGGTGCCGAGCGAGCCGTTCCGGGGCCAGGGTCGGGGGAGGGAGGCTTCCCGCCTCCCCCCGTTTTTGAAAATAAATGAAGGCGCCGCTCCCAATGGCGGGGGAGGGGGGAGCTTGGCTCCCTCCTCCTCCCGGGAGCCCGGCTCCTCCTGGAGAGGCAGGGGAGCCCGGGGACCCCTCTCCTGGCAGGTCGGCCCTGCTATCGTCCCTCCCCCCGGGCGGGCAGTGCCGTGTGTCCCGTCCCTCCCCCCGGGCGGGCGGGCTGGCTGTGCTGTCTCTCCCCCCGGCAGGCCGTGCGAGAGCGGCGGGG
>VWZT01003206.1:159438-173277 GCA_013397055.1 Pachycephala philippinensis | reverse complement strand
CCCAGCTCCATTCCTCTCTCCAGTGCCTCTCCAGACATAGCCCCAGCTCCATTCCTGTCTCCAGACCCTCTCCAGCCCCTTCCCCAGCTCCATTCCTCTCTCCAGACCCTCTCCAGCCCCTCGGATCTCCCTCCCTTCCAGGGCTCAGGAGTTCACCTTGCTCAGCCCCAGGTGTGAATCACCACTGATGGTTTTGATCCCTCAGCCTTTGCCAGTTGAATTTGAGCTCACCCCGCTCCATAAAACACTTCCAGTGTTCTCTTCCAGGCAATCCTCTGCCTTTTAGCTCTAGGTTTTAGTTTTATTCTCACTCAATGACTCCTACAATATTTGGACATTTCCTTAATAGATGTTCTCATCCCCTGTTTGAAAATAATGGTTTGACTCATCCTTTGGAGGGAGGAAAATCCGCGTGGACAGAATTGTGTTTGCTGCACAGATGGAAAGGAACGAGACAGCTTCTTGTAATTTACAATATTTGGAATAAAATTAAACCCATCTCAACGATTCATATCCCAGACTTATTTTCAAAAAGCATCTGAATCAAATACTCCTGTTTTCAGTTTTGAAATTCAATGGCAGCTTGTCAGCCTGCAAGCCAGAGGGAGACAGATGCCTGCCAAGGTGAGTCTCTGGTTATTATAAATATCTCTGATATTTTCCATGATCCACTGTTTCCCAAGAGTTTGCTAAAAAGGTGTTTCCATTACTGTTTCTGAATATAACAATGGATGTAAACTCTGGTAAAGATGATGAGTCACTTTTAAGAACTCAAAACTGAAGGTGGAAAAATAGGAGTAAATTTTCTTTAAAATTAAGCTTTTTTTTTTTCTTTTTGTTCAAGACTATAATTTCTGCAATTTTTTTTCCTGGCTCAGAAATTACTCACAGGAAAGACAGCGAATGTGAGAATAAATGTGTCCTTTTGGGTCAAAATGAAAGCTTTGATTTTCCCTGATATGGGGAAAAAAGACTTTCCATACACATTTTTGTCATTTTGAGAACCTCTCTCACGCTTAGCTCATACTCCTTTATTTATCCAGAAATCTTTTCTTCTGGATTCTTGACCTGATCAGGAAAAATCACTTGTGAAGATGAAAAATTAATTTTTCTGGATGAGTGTGAGATGTCAGGAGCAGCAGCCTCACGGAAAGGCTCCTCTTGGTCCCCCTGAGTTCTGGCTTTGGGATGTTTGAGGATCAGAGTGGTTGCAACCCAAAAACTTTCCTCTATCCCTGTGAACACAAGCAAATCTCTGGCAGAAATACAGCCCACAGTAAATTTCTTCCCTTGAAATGGTTCGGTGGCACATAAAACTTCCAACTTCCTGAAGTCTAAGGAAATTAAAAGTGCTCGGAGTTTTTTATTTTTATTTTTATCTTTTCCCGGTATATTCAGTCCTTCAGAGTATATAGGTCCCCAGTTCAAGTGCTGCCTGGACTCTGTATGAGGCTGTTGGTTTTGTTCTCACTGCTCTGAAACTGCTCTCTATAAACAGGTTGTGAGAAGTTGGTAACAAAAGCACTGAAATTTATGACGTGTCTGCCAGTGGAGCATCAGGGAAAGGCAATAATATCCAGACAAAGCACTTCACAGCTTTAGTGGGACAATCAAAGCCTCACAAATTCCCCTAAAACATAGCAGGGAGTATTTCAAAGGCTTCACTTTATAGAAAAAGCTGCAAAGATTTGTTTCAGCAGTTGTAAAACTGGCAGGGAGACAAGTTTTGCCCGTTTCCTTTTATCCGAAACATTTTTCACAAAGCCTTAAAAAATATTATCTTTGTGTGCTCCGTTATATTCTTGCTCGAGTTTTCAGCTCATCTGATTTGTCTGGCTCTTGGCACTTTGCATCTCTCCTGACTAAAGAGTTATCAAATCTCGTGGATAAAGGAATGGAAAAGGCACCCAAGGATTTGGGATCCCATCGAATTTTTCAGGATAAATAAAATTTCCCCTTCCCAGAGCATCCTGGGGTTGGTAGGACCTGTTAAAGTCGCCTGCCTGCTTTCAAAAGCTTTCTGAAGAACAACAAAAGTGTGGCAGAAAAATGAACTTTAAAAATGTTTAAAAAGAGAAATTTAAATTCTTTCACCGTGGGTGTAGCTTAAAATCAAACGTGCTGGAAAGAATTCAAGAGAAGGTCACTGAAAATTAACAATATTGTTAAAATAAAGGTTATTTTCACACAAACATAATCGTACTGGGCTTGATCCAGCACTTCTCATATGACAGCAAACTGTGGATTCCTGCTGAATCCAATCTGCCCATCTCTCTTTCTCTAAGTGTGATGATATCTGGTGTTTTATCAAATGATTTTGAGGCTATGAATTGATATTCAACTGCCAATACTCTTAAATGCAAGAATAAGCTGAGGACACCCCAGGTCAAGGTGAAGAAATTGAACCTCAAACTGTAAATCAAGAACTTCAATTCTGGAATCTGTTCTTTCTTGTAACCCAAATATTTTATTAGGCTTGATTTATTCAGACAGCAGAAGTAATAAATCTCTTTCTTCCCTTGCTGACAAACAGGGATTTTTCAGTATGAAAATGTTGCACTTTCATACTGAAGATGTATGAAAAATAAAAGTATTTTATGGAGTATCTTAATAGCACTAGGAATGTTCAAATGTATGAAAAATGAAAGTATTTTATGGAATATCTGTATAGCACTAGGAATGTCTGGGATATTTGGACAAACTTACTGGATACCCAGATTCAGTCATGAAAAAGACTTTTGGAGCAGGATCTTCACAAAGTGTGAAAATATGTGGCAAATTCCTGAAAATGACATTTTTCCCTGGGATCCAAAAGAGGGATATTGGAGTCTGAGAGCAGCACCAGCCCCCAGGCTCACGGGAGAAATGTCTGTTCCTGTCTCCTACTGAATCCCCTACATCTCCATTCACAGTTTATATTAAAAAATAGAAATTCTTTATGCCTCTAATTTTCCAGGAAAAATGCTCAGTAATCACTGATGTTTATTTTTAGCCAGGATTTGAAATAAGGAATGCCCAGAGATCTGGAAAATTGCACCCAGTGCTGCTGGGGGTGGTGGTGGGCTGGGAACCCCTGGCCTGGCTGTCAGCATCCTTTTAGTCACTGAGAAACACAGAAATCGAGGATTTCACCCTCTTGGGATGCTTTGAAGGGGTCACTTTCTGTCCCTAACATCTTTTCTTTTGTCCTTACGTGGCATTAAAGATTTCTCACAAGTTTTCTTGCTTTCATCCCTCCAATTCTCTCTCCCACCCCACTGTGGGGGGAGAGGGCAGCAGCTCTGTGGGGTTTAGCTGCTGGCTGGGGTTAAGGAAACAGAAAATACTTCTAAGTGCATAATTTTAACTTTTCATATCACCATTTCTATTCCTCGTATGAGAATAAAACCCAGAGGTCACTAAGGTCAAAGCCTGGGCTTGAAGGCCTCTCATGAAAAGCATCTCTGACACCTCTCAGTCCCTCCCAGCCAGAAAACACCAGGAAAAACACAATTTCTTCCAGTTTTGTTGACTCTACCTCATCTCCTTTCCTCTGCAGGCTGCTTTCCCCTCCCTTGTGCTTTTGTACTCCAGCACATTAGAATATTAGGTCAAACACCCTCACTAAAAAATGTGCTGTACAGTATTCCTTATTTTTGCTTGATTTTCTCTTCATCTGCTGGAGCCATCAGTGATAATTTCCCCCTCAGAGGTTTGCCCTTTGATCACGCCAGAGTTTCCTACAAACATTATGTCAAAACAGGGCTTCCCCACTTCCCTGTGGATGTTTGCTGTGCTCAAATGTGCCAGGAAAGAAAAGGATCACTTATTAATCTTGGAATTATTAGGAATTTTTATTAGTTCCCCACTCCTTGCACACTCTGAATAATGGGACACAGAGCTTTAGGTGTCTCTGTTCTGGATAACGAGCAAAGGGTCACACAGAGGGTTAATCCTGACCTGATCCTGATATTTTCCTGATGCACAAATTGCAGCATTGTGCTGTTTTTTCCCAATAGTGATGCTTTGGATCCTCGTGGTGGAAGCAGAGGGAGGGATTATTTGCTGTTTGCTGTGGAAACCACTTGAAATTCAATCTGTGGGGTAATCTAATTATAGTGTGAATGATGATCAGAGTAGGTGACAGGACTGTCTTCCACAAACTTAAACCTGAATGTACCTTCTGTTGTCTAATTTTAGGAGCTCCAGCGACAGCAACAGCGTTTCTCAGAGCAGGTTACTGAGATTTATATAAATATATACATAAAAGTTATACACACGAAAATTAAATCTATGCATAATCCAGTGGAAACCAGGAGTTCAAAGAAATGTAAATATCGCCCTGTGAAATCAAACATAGACCTGAATTTCTCTTTTTGCACTAAGAAATGGTTGAGTTTGATGGCAGGGTTGCTGTCTCTGGTGGAAGATCCTATAGGGCAGGATGGGAAGCTGCAGGATGGGGTAAGGAACTTTCACTCACTTTGCTCTCCACCAAAACCCTAATGACACCAGCCCCAAAGAACTGGTGTCACAGCACATCTTCATGATGCTAGAAGAATTCCCAAGCCTTTCCCAACCTCAGATTTCATTCTGGGAATCGATCAGATGCATTTTTGGCATTGATAGATCAACCTCACAGCTCCATTCCAGGGTGTGCACCCCACTGAAAGCTTTGCTCTGCACCACAGCCCTTCCCCACCAAACTCACACGGAGGGGTGTGCTCAGGCTCTGAGCAGAGGGAGGCAGAAAGAGTTTAATTATCGTAAAATTTAAGTTAAATTTTACGATAATTAAACCTGTGTTAAAGCATTATGCAGTGATGAGTACAGCTATTGGTACAGTTCTTTTCTGAGTTTTAATGTGCTCGTCTCTTCTGGTAAAAGAAGTATTACAAGCTCCAGCACATAAAGGGATGGGAGTTGTTAAGGTAATTAATCCTCCTACAAATCAATCAATCAATCAATCAATCAATCAATCAATCAATCAATCAACCAAACCTATTGATAAGTAAATCTGTTAAAAAAGGGAGGCACACAAAAATAAGCTGTGAGTTTACTGTGGAGGGTGAGGTGAAGGGACAACACAGAGCTGGCAGCCACGAAATTTGGGGTGTTCTGGAGCTGGAGAGAACCCAAGAAAGGGGGGAAACATGGATTTGGGGTGGATGGTGGAGCCCTTGGCACATGGCAGTCCCCAGATAACACCATAAATCACAAACAAAGCTTTCCTTGGATGGATAAACAGGGAATACCAGGTTGAACAGGAAGGGAGAGATGACACCTGGAATTACAACTCCGTGGGGGTGAGAGTGTTTAATTCTGGCAGGGAAAGTTCCAACAAGGTGTGGATGAATCACAGGTTGAAAGGTGGAGAGTTGTTGTTTGAGAAACAACATTTAGTGAAAGTCTCAAGGTATGACCTGGCTTGTTTAACAAACAACGAAAAAAGAGAAGGATGAAGGATTAATTTAGTAGATCCTTAATAATCACTCTCTATATGCAACAAAAATCATAAATCTTGCAAACTGTCAAACAAAATAGAATACCTGGAAAATGTAGATGTAGAACCAGCAAATTCAGTCTAGAAACAACACTTGTATAATTGTAACCATTTTAAGTGGAATTAAGCTTTAAAACAACCTAACAATGTTTGTTCTGGATTTTTAATCAGTGGAAACATTTTTAATCAGTGGAAACATTTCAGTCCTACCTGTGTTTTGTGTTATGTACAAGGTTGGGTGGACTAAATGAGCACAGTGGTCTCCTCTGGTTTCTAATCTATTAAGAAAATTAATTAAATCCTGTTCCAATGTTGATTTCAGCCTTTACAAATCTATATATCCTTGACAACTCAAAGAAAAGGTCCACCTTAGAAACAGAATTAATGCAGGATTTTAACATTTAAGTTAAAGAAATGTTTTCAGAGTGTGAATTAACCTTTTGGTTGTGTGTTCTGAGGCACAGATTTCTGTATATATAATTTTCTCAGGAGAGAGCACAAACCAAACTTCTGGAAAAAGACACCTCCCCTTCCCACCAGGCTGGGGACTAATCCTCCAGGACTGAGGTGGGGGCTGCTTTTGTGACTGCTCTGAAAGGTTTTCATTTCAAACTGAGCATTGCACGGAGAGCCCCCAGCCCTGCTGAGAGGAGCAAGGGCTGCCTCGCTTCTCCTCACTCCAGCTGGAGACGGGTTGGATTTAACCCATCCCAAACACCCAAATGAAATATTCTTGTTTGCTCCCTGTGCAAGCTGGGCCATATTTCACTTCAAGATCAGTGGACTGGAATTGGAGAGTGATTTGTCATGGGCTTGCACTCGCGGCACGCAGGGGAGGAGAGGTTTTCTGGAAAGCACCTCCTGAAAGCCCAATCTCTTCATCATGGGAACATAACACACCTCCCTGTTATACACCTGAATGTTCCGGGCAAATTGCATCCTCAAGGAAATTGGGCTGTTTGCCACTGCTTGTACTGCTGGAAGTCTTTTCTAGAGTTTGAAATATTTTGTTTCTAACACTTGAAGCCATTACCTGCCTTTGTAACAACGGCTGCCATGGCAAAGAAATATTTTGCATTTGCTTTTATGGGTGGATAAACGTTGTTTCCTTAAGCTTGTCCAATCCAGGCAGCAACACATCAACAGTTTATTCTATTAAAACAGCGCTTTTGTCAGAACTAAAATAGGAATTCTGGGTAACTGAACAATTAATCTGTTCCCATCGTTACTGTCAAGCTTTTTACTCTAGTGAAACAACATCCAACCGGCCGACCAAACTCCCAGAGTAAACTTACCCAGTTTTGGCAAAAGTTGCCCAGTATCTCATCATGGAGCGGCTCAGGAGCTCCTCAGCTTTGGTGTAATTCACTCTCCTCTCCAGGGGCAGCCCAAACACAAACTCGATCTCGTAGCCGTGCATGACCCCCATCCACTCTGGCCAGGGCAGCTTGGAGGAGCGATGCTCAAAGAAATAAAAGAACACGTGGTGGCCCAGCTGGGCGAAGCTGGTGCTGAATTCCAGCACAGGACAGATGATGTTGTAGTCCCCGATCACGTCGTCGATGGCATCCCGGTAGTGCTCCGGCTTTTCCATGTTCTCCCAGTCCGTGTAGTGAAAGACAATGGATTCTATCGCAAGTTTGCTCACTGCTGGGAAGGCCAGAGTTAAACCTGCTTCAAACTGGGTTTTATTGATCAAGCCATTGCTGTCCTTGTCGAGGCCGGGGACTCCGTACGCCAGAAATGATGACCCTTCATCTTTATTAACGCCCACCAAGATCTGGGTCTGTTTGAAAAGACCGTTCTTGATCAACACTTCTGGCATGTCCACCACGAAATCGCCGTCCACGCTTGGGCAGAAATATACTTGTAAAAGAGAGCCGTATGGAACCACAAAAATTTCATTTTCCAGTATTTCCTTGGGGTCCTTGCCTTGGAGGCAGAGAATGAGCTCGGACTCGTTGCTGGTGGGACACTGGAGCTGTTTGGCCAAAGCCACTGTCCTGTTCCTGGCCTCAGAAGCTGTGATTGCAGCCCAGGGAGCGTTTGCAGACCCGCTCTGCAGGATGGCCCTGGTGAATAAAGGGTGGCTTTTAGGGGAAAGGAGGTGGTAGGTGACAGAGGCCGCGCCAGCGCTCTCTCCAAACAGAGTCACGCTTTTGGGATTGCCTCCAAAGGCTGCTATGTTCTCCTGGACCCACTGAAGCGCCAACCTTTGATCAAATAAACCTGCGTTTCCAGGAGCTTTCTGGTTTCCTGGCAAGGACAGAAATCCCAACGCGCCAGTCCTGTAGTTCATGGAAACCACCACCACTCTTTCCACCCTGGCCAGAAACTTCCCATCGTAGACAGGCAGGGAAGAGGACCCAGACTCGAAGCCACCACCGTAAATCCACACCATGACAGTGGCATTCTTGGGTTTGGGAGAAGGAATCCACACATTCAGGTATAAGCAGTCCTCACTCAGGTTGGTTTTTGGGTTCCACATCTCCGAGCCAGCAAACCCTGGGTAAGCGGTGTCTATGGGCTGGTAACAGGAGTTGGCGTGTTTGGTGGCATCCCAAACATCTGCCCACTTCTCCCGAGGTTCTGGCTTCTGGAAGCGCAGCCTCCCGATGGGGGGCTGTCCATAGGGGATTCCCAGGAAGGCTGTGACTGTTCCCCCCAGCACCTGCAGGCTGGTCCCTCTGACTTTGCCCTTCTTGGTGGCAATGATGTTCTCTTCAGGAACTACCTTCTGGACAAGCACGGACAGGAGAAGGAACCCCATCAGGAATCTGGTAGAGAGACTTAAACCGTTCCCCCAAATCATGCTGCCTGAAACACAGGACAGAAAATAAATTCAGAATTAATGTTGCAATATATTAGTACCACAATGGTTTGTTAAATAAGGGTGTAGGTCATACCAGCAGCACTGAAAATGAGAAACACAGAAGTTTTCAGCTGTAAGTTCTTTTTGGTTATTTGTATTGCAAAGACCGGGTCTATTTATTTAGTATTTGGTCAGTACTTCAGAAAAATCCTCTTGCTGAAAACTACAAAACTGAGGAAGACAAGCCAGGAGCGATGAAGCCATACAAGCAGGCTCTGACCCCTGCAGATGATCTACCCACCAACCAAAACCTAAATGAATAATTTCTTCTAAGATCTTGTTTTTCTAGAGCACCTTAATCAAGTTTACAATCAGCAGAGTCATATGAAGCAGTCATACTTCTACCATTTAGAATGAATATTAAAATGCTAAAACATCCAGGATTTTTGAATTTATGAAGATGGTGCCTAATAATTTGGGCATGGTTTGCTCTTTCTTTCCTGAGAACCTTCCCAAGTGATAATCAGTATTACCTTAAAGCCAAGGATATAAATGTCGATTATACATCCAATTTAAACACCCTAATAATCTTATTCACGCCAACCTTTTCAAATAAAACCTCAGCACCATCCCCTTGAAACTGAAAATTCACAAAAAGTTTATTTGCATAAATCCATTTCTGTGGTTTACATATCTGAAAATGCTCAACAAAGCTCTCTTCTATTTATTTTTTTTTGCTCGTTGCCCTGTCACACATCGCGTTCTCTGTCCTGTCCCTTTAAACAGGCCATCCTTTGTTAATGAGGAGCACTCATGTCCTTAAAAGGAACGAGGATAATTTCTCTGGAAAATACAGCTGTGGCCTAATTTGAGCTCCTCCTGCTTGTTTGCCCGTTCTTGGAAAGAAAATGTAGCACAGGGGGGAACAGGAAGATTTTGTGCAAAGGGGTTCCCAAATTTGAGGCAGCATCAAAGGAGCAGGGAGGAATCCTCAGGGACAGTATTTTTAGCATTCATCTAGACAGCAAAAAAATAGATAAATTTTAGAGAACATAAACATTTATGCTCTGGCTGTTTTGTTAAAATAAAATAGATGAGGTGGCGAATGGGGGCGATAGACTTGAGAGTTGGTCTCACGCTCCACCCAGTCTTCGGCTTGACTGACAGAAACCTGCAATTGCTTCCCTTTTTCGTTAAATAAATAAATAAATAATTTTTTTTTTTTAATCAATATTGCCAGTTTATGGGGTCCAGCAGCTCCCCAGGAGTCTGGGTCAGCACCACTCGCCCTGGCATGGGCAGGAGGCTCACTCACAGCATTCAGTGGCTTTTATCTCCCCCTCCCTGTGTGCCAGGCTTAGAAAAATGGAATATCCTGAGTTGAAAGGGATCCACAGGGATCATCCAGTCCAGCTCTTGGCCTTGCACAGACACCCCAACAATCCCACCCTGGGCATCCCTGGGAGCATTGTCCAAAAATTCCTGGAGCTCTGGGAGCCTCAGGGCTGTGCCCATTCCCTGGGGAGCCTGGGCAGTGCCCAGCACCCTCTGGGGGGAAGAACCTTTTCTGATATTCAACCCAAATCTCCACAGCGACCCAAACAAGAGCCTGTATTTGCAGTTACCCCCATCTGCTAAAATACTCAAGCCTAAATCCCACGGTCTTTGAGAGAATTGGGCATAATTTACTCAGTTTGCTGAATATTTCCAGCCTGCTAAACCAACACAGACTTGGGATTATTTTTTTAACTCGGAATGTTTCATTGTAAAACTTTCTCAAGAAGATTTAAGAGAGGCCACGGAAGGAGAGGTGAGAAGGGGTAATTTGGTTCGCTCTGTAAATCTGCACTTAAAAAATCATTAGTGTTGAACATCCCAGGGCTTCTCTCAGCCCCTCTGCAAAGCCAAACCCAAAATCCTGAAAAGCCACCAGAGCTGGGAGAAGGATAACAATGGAGGAGGGATGGGAGGGGTCCAGTTGGGTTTTGGAGCACCCAGCACCACTGTGAGATGGGAGAAGTTATTTCTCTAAATATGTTGTTGTGACACTGAATTTGTGAAGAAAGATCAAGACCAAACCACAACAAGCTGGAAATAGTAAGATATTCCAAATATTGTCATTATGAAGAGAAAATGATGCTAAGAAAAGCAAGAGACTTTAAAGTTCTTCAAGATTAATCCACCTAAATAGTAATTAAAATTAATTCTCCCCCTGCTCTTTCCTGTTAATTAAAAAGGGATGGGAGGAAAACAATGCAACATTGAAAACCACAGAAGTTTTAGACAATAATATTAGTGAGAAAAAATAACAAAAATTTCAGTTTTATACCTTTTAAATTAGCTCTGACATTTCAAAGAAAAAGTTGGCTCAAGCTTGAAAAACACAGAAGTTTTGTGCTGCTGAATGAGAGGACTCATCTACTCTCAGGTCACCCTGCTAATATTAACAAAAGTAGCGAGTGACAGAGGATTATTATTACACCTGGAATGCCTGGCAAATATTACATTTAATAAGGATTTTAATGCTGCTTTAAACCAAACTCAGCAATGTAAAGCACACCGAGCAAAACAAACATTACTCGATTATTACAGTGAGAGTTAAAGGGTCAGAAGATTGCTTTAGCTCATCAACACCAACCCAGCAGAGTTATATCCTGTGATATATTTGCGTATTTTAAAAAGCTGCCTCTGTAGTAGTTTCCCCCAGCAAAAGTTAAGCAGACTCCACTTTTGAATTCTTATTCAGTGAGGGAACATTATTTATTTCAATGCCTGTTTCCTCCCCCTTGCAAATCTTTAACCAGCCAAAAAAATCTATACACCGGGCTATACAATCGCCATTTAAATCGGAAAGATGGTTGAATTAATAAGTGCTTTCTAGCTCAGCTTAATTTGCTTAGCCCAGGATCCCTTGAATAATGCCAGGCTCTGGTACACACACGCTGCTCACTCGTTCCATTTCTGAGCAGAGGCAGCTTCCCCCCGGAGAGCAACAAATGGGCAGAGCAGAGCCTTCTCAGAGACCCCAATCCCCGCGCAAATCGAGCTGAACTCTAAATTATCCTGGCAGGCAGAGACGTGCAGAGAGAGAATCACTTACCCCACTTCTATTACAAGGAGCACAAAGTTTGTTAAGAGTCGGGATCTCGAGCTAGCTCGGGGGAGATGCAGCTGCTGCTTTAAGCCCGTAAATTGGCCAGTGCTGACATTATAATCAACTCTTTCTGACATGGAGCTCGCGAGAGCTGGCAGCAGCCACTCGGTCTGCAGGCAGCCTCTGCCTCCCATCCCACATCTGCTCCCAGAGCTGCGGCATCGCCGTGGAAATGCTCCAGGGACAGGGATAAATGAGAAGAATAAACCAGAATGAGAATAAATAGAAATGCAAATGGAATGGATCGAGCCTCGCTTTCGTCTTGCTTAGAGCGCTCTCTCACCTGTATTTTGGTTTGGGGTTTTTTTGCTGTACTCAAACCTTGGATTTTCACTGTAAATAAGTATTTTGTAAGCAAATAAGTATTTATTTTTGGTTTTGGCAACTGTGGCACGTAAAACAGGAACGTGCCCTGCCTGGACATGTCAACAACTGGCAAGCACCAGCTGCATCCCTTGGCTCCTGCCCACGCAGGCCACGGCGCAGATCCGCGCTGTCCCCTTCTGATGGCTGGGTTAAAAATGGGACCCGTGTGCTGTCACAGGCTGGCTGCTCTCTTTTCTGGGGCTTCAGACAGGAAATCACCCGTGGTGCTGAGCACACCTGGTATTCTCCTTTTCCCTGAGCCTCCTGAGCATTGCTCCCACCAGAATTCCTCCGTGCCGCAGGTGCAGAGCCAGGCTGAGCCACAGCTCAGGGCTGCACCACAGCTGGGGACATGTCCTAAAACATGACATGAAAATACAAATATTCTGCAAGGTACAAGTGAAAACAGAGGGGTGGAGAAAAGAAAATACTTCCATACACCCTTACCAACTTTCTTGTCAAACTCCCCTCCCTGAGCCATCCCATGGAACCTGAAGGTCACCCCATGGAACCAGAAGATCACCCCTTGGAGCTGGCACTGCTGCCCCTAACAGCCTCTGATCTCTAGCTCTGCTCTGAAAAAAAAGCAATTTTTCCCCAATTTGAGGTTTTTCTGCTGTCCACATTTGCTTCCCCCTTTAGAGCCAAACGCAATTACTTTGCCTGTTTAATAATCAAACTACAGCTCTGTTTCAATTACACAAAAGCAATATTTGGCAAGGCACGGAACAGGAATAAAGCCGAAATAAAAAGTTAAGGACGAAGTTTATAGACCTTAATATGGAGATTACAAGTGGGGGTTTTAAAACCAGCACGGGAATTAGTGCTTTAACAGAGGAAAGTTCAAGAAAGCAGGGTCATTTCATTCCTCCTGGTGATTTTACAGCGTCCTTTAGGATCAGGCATTCCACAGGTATTTTGCATGGATATGTTCACTGCAGAGAATATGTCCCACCCTAAACCTAAACCACCATGGCAGGGGGTGGAACTGGCTGATTTTTAAGATCCCTTCAACCCAGGCCTTTCAAGGATTCCATGATTCTATGATAAATCCCTAAATTTTCAGCACAGAACTGCCCAGTACAGTGGAATTTCGGAATTCTTAGCCAAGATTGTTAACTCAGCAGCGTAACAGAAATAATAACAAAATAGGACTCATGCAGAATTATTTCTGGTGACAACTCTTGCTGATCAAAACCTTTCAAGGGCAGGAAGCACTAAATGGTGCTATTCAAACGGAGGCAGTTCTCGGTGTTTCAGCATTTGCTGCCTTTCTTTGCTGCTCCTTACCCCATTTGGGGCCATGGCCAGGTGACACACGCTTCCTTCATCTCTGTGACATCAGAGGGATGAATCATAAACCTCAAATCTTGTTAGAGGCCACTTTAAAGCAAATTTCAGATGCTTATGATGATGCTTGTGCTCTCAACCTCTTTGCCTTGAGCAGTAGAGAAGCAGCAGGAGAATCAAACACTAAAAATGCTGCTTCTGGCCTCATCTGTTTTCAAACCTTGTCCATTTTTTTCCTTCATTTGCTGTCAGGGCTGTGCCTTCCCCTCCTGCTCCCCTTCACAGAGCTCAGCCTCCTGCTCCCAGGCACTTCTTTACTAAATGCAAAATGTGGATCCTTTCTGACAAGGTGACCGTGGGGTAAGTGAATCCTCTGTCTCAGGCTGTTTCCAAGGCACCAGGAATCTCCGAGTTCAGCCTTGGGGTTACCTGGATGTCTTCAGGGAAGAGTGGTTACACTCTCAGACCTCTCCACTATTCTCCTTCAGCCTAATGTTAGCCTATTATGCTGTACTTTTAAAGGAAACTAAGCCCATTTCTATAATTTTTCCCCTTTAATTAAAAAAATTAACATATAAATTAAAGTTTCACAACTGTGTGCTGCGAGAGGAAACACTTCTTTTAGTTATTACTTAGCTTGCTAAAAATACCTGTGCGAAAATTGGAGATTAAATACATTTAATGCCCTTGGTAATTGTGGGGAGAGTCGTCATTTTCTCAGTCATCCTTTGGGAG
>VWZT01003206.1:105132-159388 GCA_013397055.1 Pachycephala philippinensis | reverse complement strand
ATATCTATATATCTATATATCTATATGCTGTACACCTACATACGTTTATGTATTTCTACTGTTATTTTTACTTTTTTTTTTTAATATCTCTATCCAGCTACCTAATGAGGTTTTATAAGGTTATGTCATTTTTTAAATTTAGGACAAGGTTCTTAAAAATCACCACAAAACCATAAAAGTGTCTTTCTGTTATTTCATGTGTACGTGTGAAATCATTGTCACATTGACACAAGAACTTTGATCAAAGAATTGTCCAAGTGTCTGAAGAAATGAGAGCAAAGTTCAGCTCTGGGGAAAAGTTCATATTTAGTAGTCTAAGAACCTTAGGGAACAATAGGTATCATATATAAATAGAGAAATATTTATGGAAATACATAAAAATATGTTATGAAAATATAATTTTCTCTTATGATTTAGTTCATTGTTAACTGCCCTTCAAGATGTTACCTAAGTATTATTTACATCCTAAGTCACACACACTCCACATTATCATAGAATCATGGAATCCCAGAATGGTTTGGGTTGGGAGGGACCTTAAATCCCATCCAGTGCCACCCCTGCCATGGGCAGGGACACCTCCCACTGTCCCAGGTGGCTCCAAGCCCTGTCCAACCTGAACTTGGGCACTGCCAGGGATCCAGGGGCAGCCACAGCTTCTCTGGGAATTCCATTCCAGGGCCTCCCCACCCTCACAAGGAAGAATTCCTTCCCAGTATCCCATCTCTCCTCTCTCTCTCTCAGTTTGGTGCCATCCCCCCTTGTCCTGTCACTCCATGCTCTTGTAAATTCTCTCTTTACATTTTTCTTCAGGACTTATTAGTGCTGAGAAATCTTTGAGAGAGAAAAATGTTTGGAAGAATACATATCTCAGATGTTTCTAGTGGAAAGCACCAGCCTTTCTGAGGTGTTTCCTGAGCCTGCTCGTGAAGAGTTCCCTTCACCAGATTTGGTCCTGCCCTTCCAAGCCGTGTTCAGCTCCAAACAGGGCTCCTCCTGCCAGGATAACTGGGCTGAAAATCTTTGCAGGTGTCACTTCAAAGTAAAGGATGTCACGCACCAAGCGTGGGCACGTCTGAGGAAATATTTACATGCTCATAGTATGTAAAAGTAGGAAACATCCTTATTTTTTTAATGGCTGAGAGGGAAATCAAAAGGGAAATTATAGCCAAACTATATTTGATGTAATTTCTGTGAAGATGTGGGGAGGCTGTTTTAAACTTCAGCTTTGGTAAACTCCCCTGGGAGGGCTCAGCTCTGTCTCTGATCCCTGGCTGGATTTTCAGGCCGAGCATCTGCGTGACCTTGGCTGGAACCTCTGAGCAAAGCACCACGTTGTGAGAAAAAGCCGCGAGGGAAACAAGTAAACTCGAGCTGTGCAAGCTCCAAAAGGTCAAACTGCAGACAGGGGGAAGATTGCTGAGAAGGGGACAGTTAGCAGCTCAAGGACTCACTGGCAGGGAAACACACCAAAGCTGCAAGCTGTGAAATTCCCAGGTAAAAAAACCCACAGAAGGTGGGAGCTCAACAGCAGCAGCAAGGAATTACTGATGCTCAGCTCTGGGGCTCGCAGCCACCTTATTCTGCTGTGAATATTAGGAAATAAATAATTTTCTTGTCCTTCGAGCATATCCTGCTTGCAGAGCATCTTTTGATGCCCGAACACGGTGACCCCAAAGGGTTACACCTCTCAACTGTTTTTGTATTCCTTTTTCCAAATCTCACCCTTGTTATGAGATTCTCCACCTGTTTATCCAAGGATTTAAATCAGGGACACTCCAAATAAACCTGGACAGAGCTGAAGGTGATTGTAGATGATGGTCAAACCCATTCAAAATTCTGCTCTTGTTCTACTTATTCCAGGAGGCCTCACCCCAGAGGAGCTTCCAGGAGCAGCAGAAATTCCCAACAGTAGATCTGAAGGGTAATTTGATAATATCAGGCAAGGTGTCTCAGATACACACCATGAAAATGGGTACCAATTTATTAAGTACACCGAAGACACTAACACTCATGTAAGCCATTAAACAGGATTATATTTTCCTCTTATTGGTTCAATTATGATCTGCTGTACCTTTCTCCTTATTACTCTAATTATAGATCGAGGTAATTTCCTCTTTATTAGCACAGTTATGGTCTGTGCTTGTATAAATGTCTCAGAGAAATCAGAGCCACTGAGAAAACACAGCCAGTGAAAAGAGAAGGGTAGTGTTTATTATTATTATTATTATTATTGTTATTATTATTATTAATTTCTTTTGAATGTTCACGTGTTCTTAATTCCTTGTGGTATTACATAATTCTGAATTTTGTCTCATATAGGGATCGGGTTCAATGAAGAAAATAAAAAATGATTAATGTGTACTCAATATGACTCAATGCATGCCATTATTACAGCCTGGTGTTTAGCTTGCAGGAAAAAACTAATTCAATTATAAGTTAGGTTTCACAGATTTCTGCAGACAATTAATTCATTGACTGTATAATTTTTTCCGTTTCTGCTTCCTGTTTCTTTCCTATGAGTAATAAAGCTCTAACTGTTTAAAATAAAGATATTTGAATTCCCATGATTGCTTAACAACAGCAGCTTGAAATTCACCATTTTGTGTCCTCCCATTCCCAAACTCTGAAAATAACTAAGAAGTTTGGTGGATCAATGAGTTCATTTGAATCTTTTAAGTAGAGTTTGTATCTGAAAAGTGGGAATTCTTCCCAGTCCCCCTAATTCTCACTATTTTACCCTTTGTCTGCTGTGATCTTCTGCCCTTGAGTTTCTGCACCCTCAAGAGAGACGTCTCTGATGGAAATGCCATAAGGATGTTCAAAGGTTCAGCCTAAGCCACTGCTGTTTTCAGATTCCAATTTCATCCAGCACGGTGAAAATAGGAATGAAAAAATTGAGCCTTTTTAGTTTCATGAAAAAAATATAACTTTGGGTTTAACAGATGACCCTGGAAGAGGTTGTGCTTATTGTGTGACCACTGGGGCACCACACGCCGACCTCATCCAAAGGGTCATTCCCAGATCCCGTTGGGAAACGGGCTTAGGAAAGCTTGTTCCCAGCAGAGAAACCAACTCCTCAGGCTGGGTGACTTTCCAACAGAAGGCCCCTTCATCCTGTGGATGTGCAAGTGTTGTGTGAGCACGAAAATCTCATTATAAACATCTGTGCAAACTCCTCGGGAAGGCGCCGCGATGGGTGAGGAGCGAATAATCCATCACGGGGCCATCTGCTTGAGCAACAGCCCTGCCAGAACAGGTAGCTCCCTGCTAAAACACACTGGACTCCCTCAGGTGTTGCTGTATGTTTATATATAAAGTACATAATGTTAAGTGAAAGGTAAGATGATGCACAAAATATGACGCTCAGTATGGATTTTGAGGGTACAAGTAAAAATTATGAGGCCATATTGATTCCAAACCTTATCCATGCAGAACTATTAAGAAATGTTTTATTATAAAGGAGTTAGATTTATCTTTCATTAGTTTAATAACAGCACATTCTGCTCATGGTCATCCTGCCCTATGCAGATCCCTGATGGTTCATGCACCCTATAAACTTCTCTTTCCTTCCTCCTGCTTTTGTTTACAAAACCAAAACCGTACAAGCCTAAAACACCAATTTTCCAATCCCTTGCTCTCTATCATGTCGGAGCATTTCAACTCCAAAATTGATCCTTAAGTGTATTTTCCCTTAGCAGGAGTTGCAAGAGGTTAAAACAGGAAAGGAAAACTTCAGGACAGTTCTGGAGACCCTGGCAGAGCTTGAGGACCTCAGCTGGGGAGAGGAGTTTTGGTGGCTGCAGGAATGTTCTGATTCTCTGCCCAATTTCTCCCTTTTATCTGGAGGCAGGTTCAGTACAAAATGCATGAAGAGAGCCCAGGGCCTCAAAGACTTTCTGTTTAAGTTGTCAGGCCAAGGAGCCTGGGAAATTGAAAGATGTGCCCAAGATCATAAGACTGGATTGCATTCAGGCACCCCAAACTTCAGGACACCACCATCCTTTTCGGTTTGTTTTAAATACCCCGCTTTTATAGCTGCAGTTTTATAGGTTTCCTCTCAATATATCACTAAAAAATAAGGACTTTTTGATGGTAATCTTGAATAAAAGCAGCATTTCCATCCGTTTTCCCCAGTAAACAGAAGTCAGCCCTTGGGATTCAGAGGTTGCATTTTCTAGGAGTCACCACAGGCAGCAACCAAAAGATGTTATGCAGAATATTCCTGGGCTCCTGAGCTGGCAGCCACCCCCTGGGGGAGGAAAACCACTTGGGATCAGCCCTCCCAGGAACTGCCAGTGCTTCTTGTCGGAGCCACCAGCACAGCTGTGAATCCTGTGTGCACAATAATCAACCCCAGTGAAGGTTGCGGTGAGAATTCGGTCTGGAAATGGATTCAGGAGGCACAGATGGAACCTCATGGCACAAACCCCATTTTTGCCTTCATTTTTGCCAAACCAACAACTCTCCCACGCTGGATAAAGCCCACGGGTGGGCGGATGGGTGCTGCTGAGTCGCACAGGGTTTGCCTTCCCTCGCCTCTCCCGCGGGAACACAGCTCCCATAAAACAGAATCCCAGCTCCCATAAAACAGAATCCCAGCCTCACTGAGGTTGGAAAAGGCTGTCAGTCTATTTCCCAGTGCCCCCGGAGGAACAGAGCACGGTGGCGAGGACTTGCTCGGTGAGAGCATTCAGGTGATTTTAATTTTCGTGTTCACGCAAAAGAAAAAAGAAAAAAAGAGTAAATCCCATCACCAGCTGCTGAAAACATCGGAGGTTTTGAATGTCACAGGAAGAAATGGAAGTGCCTGTGGGGTTCCCTTTCTGATTGAGCCCATTTGTACCTGTATCACAAATGAGCTGCCCTCCCCATTGACGGGGCATTTACCAGTGGTTAGGGTTTAACCAGTGAAAAGGGAAAAGCAGTTTGCTCACCCTTCTATGCTGAATTTCCTCTCCTCCTCCTTTTATTCCACACCCCCCCATCCCAAATTTTAGTCACTATTCGTGTTGCCAAAAAATCTGCAGTGATGTCCTTGCATGCAGAGTGTAAAATAATTCCTCTGGTAAATGTTAACAGCAGCTGTAAAACAGAAAAAAGCCCCCAAAACACAAGAAAAGCAATCAATAAAAATCTGTACAAAAATTAAATATTGGTGCATGCAACAGGAAAAGGACCTGAATCTGAGTGTTTTATAGAGAAACCTGGAAGATATTCCAGAGAAGATGGGCAAGGAGTAAAATTCATCAAATGTTGCTGGGATAATTATACCAGAACAGACAGGAAACAAGATGTTTGACCCAAAGGAATGTGAGTGAATGGATCCAGCTCTTTCTGTGCTTCCCAAATCGTTGTCCCTCCGGGCTTAGGTGATCCCAGTGTGTCACCACACAAATTATTTCCAAC
This sequence comes from Pachycephala philippinensis, assembly GCA_013397055.1. Taxonomy (NCBI): domain Eukaryota; kingdom Metazoa; phylum Chordata; class Aves; order Passeriformes; genus Pachycephala; species Pachycephala philippinensis. The sequence continues at coordinate 153,982 of VWZT01003206.1, read as the reverse complement.
TACTGCTGAGCCAGGTGTTGCCACGATGGGGGCCAGGGGAGGGGGAATTTAATTTGTGCTGCTGCATGGGCAATGGGGATTCAGTCTTTGGGATCAGCACAGAGTGGGAGAAAAAATACAAATAAAAAAATAAAAAGCAAGCAGAAGCCCTGCAGTGCTCCCACCACCAGAACCTTGTGCTTGGAAAGCTGCACTGGCTCACTCCACGGCTGGATTCATGCAAAGAAAATCAGCTAGGAGCAGCCCCGGTGGAAAAAACCTTTCCATTTATGATCAGTGGCATCTGGTGGGAGCAGAAAGATGGGACCCCCTCAGGGAAACCCACAAAGGAACATTTGTCAGCACATCCAGGGTATCCCCATGGGAATGTCAGGGAATAGGAGCTGAGAGAGCTGGGTGGAAACGTTTCTGGGAAGCACTGAGGAGCAGAGAGGTGTTTGCCTGGGACAGAGCCTGCCAGAAATGGGGGCTGGAGCTCTTGGCAGGAGCTGGAATCTCAGCAGCAATGGGAACAAGAGGTAGGACGAGGGCAGGCCCTGAGGATGAGTCTTTCTAAAGGCACAGGAAGGGCTCTGGCAGCACCAGGATGAAATAAACCCATCCTACCCCAGTTCCCAGCATTGTGTCCCTTTGACACGATGCCTGGAGAGTTTCTGCTCGGGGCAGCTGCTGGATTGCATCACATCAGAGCACAGGATGCAGCTATTAATGGCTTTTAATGTGATCCCCTGGATCCTGACAATACCTGCCCTTAGGCAGGCCTTAATCACAGGATCACAGATCCTGATATGCTTAAACCATTAAGCAAAGACTCAAAATGCTCTTCATTCACAGGAAAATTATGAAACTTCAAACCAGAACATCCACAGATCCAGTGCGTGCTGAAAGAAATCTGAATTTTCATTCTCCACGTGTCCACCTATTCTTGAGTCAATGACTGAGAGTTACAACCAGCTTTTCAAAAATATAACCAAAAAATATTGCCGCTCATTTTCCTGGCAGACTGCTTGCATCACTTTAATTTAGGAAGCAAACCGTGTTACAACAACCACAGACATGCAAATGAGGCAAAAAAATGGTGCTTGTTTTGTTGCTTTCCAAATTTAAGCTGACCTAAATAATTTAATACAAAATTTACAGCAGCGAGAACACGATTTGGTGGACAAATATGGGAACACAGTGAATTTGTACTGCAGAATTTGTACTCCTCTGGGTAAAAGATGATTCACCATCTGCGTGTGCTGTAAGTGCTGCTGCAGCTTCCACTTTGGGGGCAAACACAGTGAAGACCCTCTCAATTTAGCGTGGAAAAAGGAGAACTTTCCTTTATCCCAGCATGAAAACTGGGATTATTGTCTGAGTGGGTGTTTGACACCCGTTTGTCACCATTTTGCTTTCTACAAGTCCCTGAAAGGGGCTCACACCCAGGTGGGTCTCCTTTCCCAGGTGAGAAGTGACAGGACAGAGAAAACAGCCTCAAGTGGCCCCAGGGCAGGTTTGGTTGGATCACAGGAGAGATTTCCTCACTGAAAGGGTGAAAGGCAGTGGAACCATCCCTGGAAATGTTCCAACAATGTGTGGGTGAGGCCCCTGGGATCATGGTTTAGTGCTGGCCTTGGGAGTGGTTGGACTCGAGGATCTTGGAGAGCTTTTCCAACCTTTGTGATTCCACGATAGGAAGATGTCCCCAGTAGAGCATTAAATTACCACTGATAAATCCTTTCTGCTAACACAAAAATATGGAATAACTTTGGGAAACAGCAAGGGGAAGGAGAGCAGAGGATTAACCCTGCCAGTGCTGCCCCAGACATCTCCCAGCACCCAGGGCAGCTGGAAATTCAGCTCAACCCAGCTGATGTGAGCTTCATCCAGGCATCAACGCTGCCTGCTGCTCCTGAGCAAAGCACAAATCAGTGTCTGAGCTGATGGCTGATAATTACAGAGTGATCAAAGCACGTCAGGCAGGGAGACCTGACATCCCTGTGCTCACCAAAGGGTTGTAGAGAGCTGAAAAATACTCTGGTTTCTCTGGTGTGAAGCGGGATGTGTGGGAAGCTGGCACAGCTTTCATTCAGGGCTTTGGTTTCTGTCCGTGGTTATGGTTTTGCTGGGGCCCAGCTCAGGGTGCTTCCCGTGGCTGCTCCAGAGGGATTCAGGAGCTGCATCGCCTCCCCGTGCTTCAGCAGGATCCAGGGAAAGGTTGTGAACAGCAGCATTTGGTTTTTGATTGTTTTGTCCTCTAATTCAGCACTCAAGGAAAAGAAGACAATTCTCTTTTTTTCCCTTTTCTCCCATTCGACTCTTTTACAAAGCTCTTTGTGCAATTTTTCAGAAATATGCTCACTGATCTTCAGAGTATTTTGTCTTATTTATGTAACAATGTGCTTCCTCTCTGATGAACCAAAGCAGACTAATTACTATTTTCACTAATTTCAGCAGCATTCACATACATTGGATCACAATAACATAACTGAAACTTAAGAGGGAGCTTAAAAATCAGTTTTAATGCATGGGTCACAGCTCCACGTGGACTCCAGTGCTTTCTTGGGAATGATTGTGAGCCATTCCTCAGCCATGGACTGGGCTAAAGGACAAAGAGGAAGCAATGAGACACCTCAGCATTTCTGTGTGGAGACAATCCTATAGGAATAGTCACTGCATTAAAAAATGAGCCTTTTCCCCCAAAACACTTGAGTCCTTCAGTGCCTCGAGAGGAGCCTTTGAAAATCCCTTTGCTCACAGCTCCAAAGCCACACAGGTGAAATCAAAGGTTCTCTGTACCAAGTGAAGCAGGACTGAGCAGTCTCTGCTTTAGGTGAAGAACCCAGACAGGTTGTGGACTCCCAGTCCCTGAAGTGTCCAAGGCCAGGCTGGATGGGGTTTGGAGCACCCTGGGATGGTGGGAGGTGTCCCTGTGCCTGCCAGGGGGTGGAACTGGATGAAATTAAAGGTGTTTTCAAACCCAAACCATTTTATAACTCTATTATTCCATGAAAAAGCCTTGCCCAGGGTCAGCACTGCACTGGAAACCCCTCTCTAGTCACAGTCAGAGGCTGTTGTCCCATCCTGTGTGACCAAAAAACGAACTGAATATGGAGTTTGCAAGATATTTTGTTCAGCACCCGCAGCTGCCTGGCTGGCAATCACACAGCCTGTGCTTCACGAGCAAGCAAAACAGAAAATGTAATTAATTTGATTTGAAAATTCAGTCTGAGCACATTTGTCATTTCACTGCCACCTCAGAAGTTACGCTCTGACCAACGTCGCTTACCCTGAAGACACACAAGAAAGAGAATAAATATTATTATTGGTGTCTGAATATTCAGCCTATATAAATGCATTATATACCTTGCTTGGCTTTGGCATAATAGAAAAAGCAAGGCAAAATTCCATTTTTTTTCTTCTCACACTTTCTATTTGTCCTCCTTTTTTTCCCAAATTTTGCATAGCACATATTGCAAGATTTCTTTCTCAGTTACATCCCTCTAGTTATTATCTCAAAAGCAAAATTCAGACAAATCCAGCACCTTGAGGTTTCAGAATCAGGGATGTTGGGAAGGACCTGTTACTTTATATTTTTGCATATGCCCTTGCAGCCTGCTCTTTTCTATTTATTCTGAAAACCTCGGGTAAAATAGAATCTTACACATGAATTAATGAGCTCAGTGTTCTGGGGAAGGGAAATTCCTGTGCAGATCCTGATGCTTTGGAATAACCAGAAACCACCAGGCTGTGCTGTTGCCCTAAAGCAATGCACATCACCACAGAGCTGTGCTCAGCTCCTGGCTGCACTTCGTCTGGGAAGACCCCGAAATCCTGGAAAACCAATTCCCTAGGACTCATTTGTTGCTTGTGATTATACAGCTCAGTATTTTTCCCTGCATTTTGGCTCACTTTGAAAGCCACCAGCAGTGTTTGCTAGCTGTGAAATTCAGGTGGGAAAAAAAAAATAAATAAATGGTAAAATTAAAAGTATTTTAAAAATAAATGGTGAAATTAAAAGTATTTGAAAAATAAAAATAAAAAAAATGAAGATTAAATAATTAAATTATCCATTAGCACAGCCTTAGGATGTAAACCTTGCACAGCTCACCCAAAAATTGGTGGGGTTTTTGGTAGTTTATGCCCAACCTATTTATTTTTCTTGCAAACTTCTAAACAAAATCAATCTTTTCAGGTTTCCCATTGCACTTTTTCTAAGGAAATCACAGCTAAACCGAGCTGATTTCTACAGGACTGATTTCTACACTCCACTCGGAGAGTGGAGTGACCTAAAATTACTCTTCCACTATGTCTGACTAAAGAGATGTGTTAATTGCAGAGGAGTAATGACAGTTTTCATCAAATAAAAAATGTTCAAGAATGGCAATGTAAAACCTGAGCAAAGGTAAATCAACAAATCCCAGAATCCCAGGATGGTTTGGGATGGAAGGGACCTTAAAATCCATCCCATTCCACCCCCTGCCATGGCAGGGACCCCTTCCACTGTCCCAGGCTGCTCCAAGCCCCAATGTCCAGCCTGGTCTTGGATATTCCAGGGATCCAGGGGCAGCCACAGCTTCTCTGGAGGGCCCCCCACCCTCCCAGGGAACAATTCCTTCCCAATATCCCACCTAAACCTCCCCTTTCTTGGTTTAAAGCCATTCCCCCTTGTGCTGTCACTCAACGTCCTTACAAAAATTCCCTCTCCACCCTTATTTTAGGCCCTCCTTCAAATGCTGAAAAGCCACATAAAGCGTCCCCAGAGCCTTCTCCTCTCCAGGCTGAACAATCCCAGCTCTCCCAGCCTTTCCTCCCAGCAGAGCTGCTCCATCCCTCTGCTCATCCTGGTGCCTCCTCTGGACTCTCTCCAAATGTTGGGGAAGTTTGCAGAGGTAAAGCAGAAGAGCAGGCAAAGCACAGAATTACACAAGTCAAACTTTCCAGCCAACAAAAACCTGCATCTCAGTAAGGGGTGATGTTTTTGTCTCCCATTGCCAGAGGTTTTTCTTCCTTGAATTCACCCGAGCACTTTTTGCAGCCTTGTAAACATTCGTTGTCTGGAACATCTGGCTCCAGATCCATTGTGTTAGTGAAAAATTCTGTGAGCCGTGAAAAACTGTTCCTTTTGGTTTGCTTTTGAGCCCACCACCTGCCAGCCTCCCACGTGATAAAGGAAAAAGCAAACACGGCAAAGATTCAAGGCTGGATCCTGATCCTTTCCCTCAGAAAAGCAGGCAATTGGATAAAACCAGTTTTATGATTTGGGGCACGAGAGACGAGGCCATCCCACCACACAAACTCAAACCAGGACCCCAAATCTTTAGATTTCGACCAAATCACTCAGAGTCACATTTGGAGATGATTTAGTTGAATTTTCATGTCCCTAAATATTTGGTTGTTTATTCTCCTCTTAACATTCCCAAAGATTTTTGGGAAATGCTTTTTGGGATTCTTTCCTGACTACCCTTAAACTCTTTCCCTGGTGCTGAGCAGCTTCCCCACGTCGTGTGCTCTCCTCCTCAGCTGATGCCACACACGTTGTCTCCTTCCTCCCCTCAAAGCACTCCAAGGAAAAAAAGCTTTTAGCTCAGCTTGAAAAGAAGAAGTGGGAAGAATCCTTTTCTTTCATGCACCTCGGTGGGAATACAGCAGATCAGGAGTTGTTACAACACAAGGAACACAGCTCGGGTTATTCGGCTCCCAGGTGGGAGCTGGGGCTCTCCTGGCTCCTGGAGCACACTTCAGAGGCAGATTTTGTGCTGCGCAGTGGTTTTCTCTCCTAAAATAGTCTCCCGAAGGATAAAACTAGATTTTTAGCTGCTGGAAATCCCAGCAGCACTTCAGAACTTGCTCCTGTCCATCTATTTCACCGAGATTTGGATCTGTCCTCTCAGAAAGAGGGTAATTATGTGTTGGACATTCTCAGATTTCCTCCTGTCCAAAATATCGACAAGCAGCTCCTGCTGTGTTGAATTCAGAGTCTCAGATGGGCGGATAAATGCGAATATTAAACTCCAGAACATTGACAAAGTGGGGAAAGAGGGGGAAATCCTCACCCTCCCTTTGGAATGATTCAAAATCTTGTCCCACAGATCTGCTGAGTACTATCAGGAAGGTCCACAGAATAAAAAGCAAACCTATGGAGATCATCCAGTGATGGTTTTAGAAGGCTTTTGACCCAATCCATCCCCAAAGCCTCTCAGGGAAATTTGAAAACTGCAGGGTAAAAGGTAAATTTCTGCCATGGATTAAAACCCATTCGTGAGATAGGAAAACAAAGGAGAAGGAAAAAGCTCTAATTCTTGTCATACAGAGAGGTTAATGTGGAGTGCCCCGAGATTTGCTGCTGGACGGGATTTTTTTGTCCCTTTAAATCCCTGGCATAAAGCAAGGAGTCCTGGCTTAGTCAGCAAATATCCTGCACTTCCCTGCTGCAATAAATCCTTGTGCTTGCTTTAGCTCAGCTCCCGAGCTGCTGTGCCTCAAACTCTAACAGCACCCCTCAGACACTCAGGGCACACGAGGAGGGAGCTCAATCTCGATGTGGTTCCACTTCATTAAAAATATCCCAAGGGGGGGAATCTGCATTACTTGTGATTTCTCATAAATCAGAACAAAAAGACTTTTTTTTCTTTTAAACATCCTGTGAGTCTGAAGCTCTGCAAGGTAGATAAAACATATTTTCCCTTGTATATACATAAAAAAGAAAAAAAATTGGGAACCACGCTGCTGCTGTGGGAAGCGTTGCTGTTATGTCTGAATGAACGGCATCAGCATCAAAAAGATTCTTTAAATCCAAAGTAAACTTTGTCTTGAAGGTTTGAGTGATACCACACATGTGTGCAGATGTTCAGCATGGAAATATTCCAGCCAATGGAGCCAGCTGGAATAAAAAGTAGAGGAACTTTCATCCAGATGAAGATTTATGAGTCTACCAATAGAGATGCTGAGATACTCAGAGGTGGATGTTTGACTGTTAAAAAAAGTTAAATCTAAACAACGCAGTAAAAGTGTGTGCTTATTCTTCAAAACCACCCCAAAATGGTTAATGTGCTTCATGGCAAAAAATAACAAACCCCAAATAAAAGTCTGGTGTAGCTGCACATCCTCTTGGTTTTGAATTCAGTCACGAGATAGAAATATGGAAACCATTCCGGAGGAGCAGATAGGAATGTGTTCAGGGCAGTTAGAGCTCTGAAAAGTGTCAAAGTGGTTTTACACAAGATTCTGCTCCTTTGTGACCAGGAAAAGCCTTTCAGCTCTGCAGCTCCCCAAAGCTGCCAGGCTGCCACGGGCACAGGGGTCAGAGAAACCTGACCCAAACATCCCGGGCACATAAAGCCAGATAAAAATCCTGAATCCCATGAATGCTCACGATTCAGAACATAAATTGATTAACAGTCAGCCCAGCCAAAAAGTTCCCTTGGAGGTGTTGTTTCAGAGGCACCACGGCAGCAGGAACTGGCAGAAAACAAAGCTGAACATTTCATTTCCATTGTCAGTTGATCCCAGAAAATCAGCTGCCTTGAGCCAGCCTGCATGGATATATGGGACTCTGGAATATTTTCATTTGCATTATAAATAATCCTGCCTGGTGGAGGACACCTAAAACACCTCATTTTTCTAAAAATGCGTTTGGGGGCTTTCCCAAATTACACAGTATTTTTGTCCTTTTGAGAATAATGGAGAACTGAAGTCAATAATTGTACCTTATTTCAGGTTTTGTGTAGCACATGCAAAGAATTCACCTTCTATTCAAGATTAGCAGTTGGGAAGTTTTGATGATCCCCTATGGAAGAGCATTTGACAGTCACTCATCATTAGAAACTCTACTCCCCTTTCCAGATAAAAATATATAAATGTCTTTTTATTACAAATTTTACAATTTTTTATGTTTTTCCTTTCTTTATGTTAAACTTATATGAAGGAAACACATTTCTGAGCCACTCCAATCTATTTTCAGCTTTTCAAGGATTAAAAAATATTTACTTTCCCCCCATCACCCAAGCAAACTTTGTCCACCCTGTCCTTATTTTTAAGCATCACTCTTGATGTGGAAGGATCAAAAATATTACATCATTATTTTCATTTTATCTCTTTGAGGTCAGGCTGGTAGAGCACAGGTCATCAAAAATAATAGTGCCACTAAGGCATAAAAAAAAATAAATAATTTGTGTAAAATACACACACTCAGTGGAAACTTCTCCAGATATAATTTCTCTTCAAAAAGCTGCTTTATGTAATTCCATATTGACTGAAAGGATTCGCGGGGGAAAATACATCCAAATTAAAATCAGCCACTTTAAAAACATGGAAAGAAAATTGCTGTGTGACAGCCACACTTGTGCCAGAGAAAACCGAGTGTAGGGAAGGGGAGAGAAGCTTTTCTGAGGCTTTTACAGCTGGGAAAGCCTGGGAACTTTGCTGTTTAGAATTCTTAGGAATGCAGTGATTTGCTGTTGTTGCTCGCTGAAACAAGAGTGCTGCTCATGGAAAAGTGTTTATGCAAAGATGAGGAGCTCTGGAGCAGCCTGGCTTCTCCAGGAACCGAAATCCCGAGCACAAATCCATAAAATGGGATTAATCCCAGGAGGAAGAAGGCGAAGATTTGAGGCACCAGCAGTGCAGGATCACAGGTGTTAATCAGCTGAGTTACCTGCAGCATGGACCCAAAACTGCAGGAGGTAATGATTAATGATTAACTTAATTGTGCCAGCCCTGGCGGCTGCAGGTGCCCTCGGGGTCACCGGGAGAGAAAAGCGAAGGGAGAAGGGAAAAGCTCAGCACAGTTTCTGTGCCCTGAGGCAGCTGGAGAAGAAGGAAGAGCCTCTCCTCAGGGCTATCAGACAGGTTACATTAATAATTGGAATTTTTAACTGTGAAAGAAAGCTCTGGGGTATCAGCAGGGCCTTGCTGAGCTGTGACCAAGGATGAGCTGCAAAGAGCCTCCGAGGAGCCTCCCCAGCCCCAAAATCTCAGAGCCTCCCCAGCCCCGAAATCTCAGAGCCTCCCCAGCCCCAAAATCTCAGAGCCTGCCCAGCCCCAAAATCTCAGAGCCTGCCCAGCCCCGAAATCTCAGAGCCTGCCCAGCCCCGAAATCTCAGAGCCTCCCCAGCCCCGAAATCTCAGAGGCTCCCCAGCCCCGAAATCTCAGAGGCTCCCCAGCAGGAGCAAGGAGCAGGTTGGAGAAGCACCATGGAGCGATGGCAAATCTCAATGCCTGAGCTTTGCTGAGCTCATGGCACAACTGCAGCACAAAGGACAGGACTTTTGAAGGATCAACCCTCTGGCCACCTCTTCTGTGCCCCGGTGGAGCAGCAGAGGGGCTCAGAAGGATGAGCTCCATTTCTGGAGTTTGGAACACGCCTTGCGCAGACACCCGAGAGGGGGGTCAGCAGAGAGGAGGGGCTGCAGGCTGCAGCACAGGTGTGAGTGCTCTGATTACAGCTGGATTTTTGGTGATTGGGAAATTCTCAGTGGGCTCAAGCAACAGACATTTAAAATATTTCAATTCCACCTTGATGGGATTCCACCTTAGTCCTGCTAACACTTTAAAGACAGAAGAATATGTACAGTTTCATTATCTTGTTAATTTACACCACCTCATGCTAATTGTGCCTCCAACATTCCTGTGCAGTTTTAAGGCTGACATTAGGGGTTTTTTTTTGACCATAACAGATTTAGATGATGTCTCTTCCTCCTCTGCAGCCCTGCTTGTTCCTGCAGTGTTCCCCTTTGCACAGGGGTGACCCCACATGAGCCGAGTGCCATAAACCTTCCCCTGGCCTTTCCCTGTGCCTGTACATTTTGTACAGCCTCTCAGTGTCTCCTAATGTTTATTTGTCCCTTTTGTGGCTGTCTAAGAAGCGATTTCTCAGTGTTAAAGCACAACTGTAAAGTATTGCCATATATTTAATTGCTTATCCATTCTCCAGAGCATTCCCTGAGCCACCTGGCCCCGTGGGTGTCACCCCTGCCCACGGCAGAGATGATCCTTGAGGTCCCTTCCAACCCAAACCTTTCTAGGATTCCTCTCTTTATTTTGCTTTTAGAAAGGACTGACACCACGACATTTTTCCCCATCAGCAATCAGTTAATTCTCTTTTAGGGTGCCCACAGAGGAGGAACCCCACAGTTTCCTGCTGAACACCTTTAATCCCTTGCTCTGTGAGCAGCCCAAACTTAGAGCCAGCACCTGCTCCGGGCTCTGGGTACAATTCCATGGTTTTCCCAGATTCCCGTGGCTGGCTGCAGCTCTGAGCACCCTCCAGCTGCTCTGGTCAGGTGCCAGCCCCGATCCCTGTGGGACAGTCCAGAGTTCAGGACCAAAGGACACCACGGGGGCACCGGAGCCCCTCCAGCTGCTCTGCTCTCATCCTGTGCCAGCTGAAATGTCAGAGCCACGGTGGTGGCACCAAATTAACCCAGAAATTTAACGGGGGGACAGCGGGGCTTTGTTTATTTACTGCAACCTGCCTGTCTGATCACATCAGCACTTCCACCTCGCCCGCTTTCAGCACTCTCGGATCTCAAAAGGAAGCAGAAAAAGACCAACCTGGAGAGCTGCTTTTCCCGTCTGGCTGCTGCTTTCTTTGGATAAAAGAGTTTTCCTGGGCCAAGAGCCGACTACCAAAGTGGCCAAATCATATATGCCCAGAATTGCTGGGTAACCTGTCAGATAAGCAGGAGGCTGAGGAGCCAGCAGCAGCACATGACTGCGAGGATGTGCTATTTTTCATCTGTAAATAATGTACTGAAGTAATGGCACTTTGGCAAACAAGTGAATGAAGCACACACACTTTTCTGCTCAGCTGTGTTTACACATCTGTGCTTTTCCCACTTTGCTGGGACCTTTCCCTGTTATTGCAGATTTTTTATAGTTACTGATAGGATCAGAGTTTTTTATTGGTTTTGAAATCCTTTCCAAGGTCCCAACAAAGTACATACACGTTGATTTAATTGTTTTATAAAACTGTTTAGAGTTTTAAATCATGGGGTTGACTTGTCGGTTGAATGGAATTTAGATTCCACATTGGTTTTATTAGAGATAAAGAAGCATTAACATCTGGAATAACTCAGTTATTCAGTTTTCTTGTCTGGTATTGCTTGGCTGTCCAAGTGTGGGACATCAGCTCTGAGAAAGGGCTGCTTCTGCTCAGGGAGCTGCTGGGGCATCGAACTATTTTCTTTTCCACTTCCCATTTTCTGACAAAAAGGAAAACAATTGTTTTGGGGGTTTTGGTAATGCTATTTTCTGTAAGTAATTTAATTGGATATAAAATCTCCAGAAAGAAAATGTCTGAAAAATAATTCCAGTTGAAGAAACTCCACTGTTTATTTCTCGGCAGACCTGCAATGCTGTCACTGGGCTGTATTGTCAGTCCTGTGTGTATTTACCATCTGCATTACACAACTTTGAGCCATTTATTTAGTCCTGAATTTTGGCCATCTTGAACAACCCCAGGAAGTTCAACCCTTGGCTGGCTCCAGCTGCTTACACCACCATTCCCAGCCTAAGGAGCATGCTGCTATTATGCTCTTCATTCCACGAAATGAAACATTAAACATCTTAAAAGGTTCAAAGGTGACCGTGGCCAAAGCTGGAGAGAGGGGTGACACTCAGGGAATGTTCAAAGCCAGGCTGGACAGGGCTTGGAGCAGCCTGGGACAGTGGAAAGTGCCCCTGCCCATGGGGTGGACTTTCAGGTCCCTTCCCACCCAAACCATTCTGGGATTTTATGATTTGTTTGGTGGTAAACCATGGTAAAACCCAAAAAATGGGTGCTGGCAGCAGCAGCAGCAGAGGGCAGAGCCACAACAGCACCATAATTAGCTCGTTAGGTGATTGCTAATGATTAACTGGTAACACCTGGATGTGGTAACACCGGGAGCTGTGCTGTTAATGGTGTGGGAGACACACCATAAGGAGGTGCTGGGATCTCAGAGGGATTCCCAGTTACCACCAGCTGCTTTTCCAGTTTGAAACCTGTGCTGCCAGATGCTTTTCTGGGACCCCTCACCCTACCCAGCTGCAGCAGAAAAGCCTTTCCCCTGCTCCATCTGAGCCAGGGTTTCTCTGCCCAACCTCTGCTGTGCCCCACATCCCCTGCTCACAGCACACCCAGGCAGGGTGTTTCACTCAAAGGTTATTTAAAATGTAAAATTACACCTGCACGTTCAGTTTTTAGTGGAGTGCAGTGTTTAGCTCCAAAGAGATAAAGTGACCCCAAAGAAATCTCCCCTGTGGAAATCCTGGGTGAAGATGATGAGAGCAGTGTCTGAGAAGGCTCTGGGAGGAAAGCTGGGCCAGGGAAATGGGTTTTAGGTTGGAAAACTCATCAGAAAACCAAACTGGAGTCTCCCAGTTGGAGTTTCTGTTTATTTCTACAGTATCTAAGAAAATGTGGCTTGGATTATGTAATTTTTCAGCGAATATTGTTGCACCTAAGAAATAATTTACTAATGCCAACAGTGCATTATTTTATATAAGTAACTACTGGCATTTTAATTTTGATTATTAGTCTGTGAAAAATGTTCCCTGAGACCACGATATTTCACCTCTGCATATCAGAGTTTTTCTGTGCACATCAAGACAGCTCTGGCTTTCAGTATTGTAATTTGGAAATATAATCTACACACACTTCACGAGAATTTACTGTCTCTCTTGATCCTTGACCTGTTTATGTAGTAATAATTAACCAGCTTAATTCTGAGAACTCTGCTTGTGTTATGTTTTTACACAAGATATCTTGGCATGATAAAATGATGCCTAATACGAGTCAAGGTTGTTTTTGCTCAACCAGAACAGCCACATTAATTCTAAATTCAGTGTAAACAAGAAGCAGAATAAATGTTTCCCAAGCAGAGGAACAAACCTGGCAAGGAAAAAAACACATTCATGCTTTTAAGGTTCATAATACGAGTGTGCAGAAATACAGAATCTTGGTTTTCAAGAATGTCAGGGCATTTTACAGTCTGTGATTTATGTATTGTTTTCCCTTTAATTTTGAGCTAATTCTTTACTTAACCAGCCTTAATCCTTCCCTTCTTTCTTTCCAGGTATTTATAATTTGTGCATATATCCAAGACTGAATTTAATTCGAGGCTGAATTGGGACTGATCCTGAATGTCTTTTCAGGCAAGTGCAAATCAGAGCAGGGATTGAATTTATTGAGGATGAGCCACCAGCACAGAACCCCCACTCTGAACTCTGACCCCCAGAATTGTGGGGCTCCATCGATGCCAGTGCTGCTCTCAGGGTTTGTGTAAGGATCAGAGGAGTTACTGCTTTTAATAACTTATTATTACATCATTCCTCACATCAGTGCTTCCCTGACTTCAGGAGAGTCCTCTCCTAAACCACACTCTTATAAACCAAATATATAAACCAAATACATTCAGCTTCAGAACTTTCTCTCCATGAAATACCTTTCCCAGGCATCCCACCTTCCTTTTTCAGAATATTTCCTATTTTCCAGTATCAGCCTGGAAATTCAGCTGCAGAATTAAACAGATTAATTAATTAAACCAATACAGGTCTCAGCAATGCTCCCTGCACAGATGCCACCTCTTCCCTGCTTCTGCTCCTTCCTGTCCTGCTTTTGCCTCCAGGTGTTGTGTCCTTGCCTTCCCTGCAGCGTTGAATATTCAGCTTCTCATCTCTCATTTCTGCAGTGCAGGATGTGTTGATTTTCCAGGTATAAATTTATGGCATTGCAGATGTACAAAACACGTTTTGCTACAGTAAAATACATTGATTTACGCTTAGACATGGAAAACCTTCCCTAGCATCTACTTAATCCACAATTCATTGTGCATTAGTATCAAATCAAGACAGAAATGGCCAAAAAGTATTTTTCAGTGTGTTCTACCATAGGCTGTAGCAGTGCCTAAAGTCTAAAACCTGATTTAATGTTGCCTAAGCTCAGTATTGATCATTAAAACTGGTATTAAAGTGAGTGAAGCCCTGTAATTTAACACACACTGAAATATCCCAGGGTATGGATCCTCCACCAGTGTAAATGCTGAAATCAAAATGAATAAACTTAGGATCATTTACACCGAGGAAGAGCTGGCATTTCCCATGTTTACAAATATTTAGCTCTATTTAAAATTGCCTTTTGCACACTGAAAGGGAAAAAAAACCTTTCCTCATGTATAATCTGAAATTTGTGCTTCCTACGTTTAGTGGAGAGCGGGGAACCAAAATGCAGGGGGTGGAAAAAGGCAGGAATTGCTGGATAGAAATAGCTCCATCCCCTTTCCTGGACTGTGTGATGGAATAAAAGTCAGATTTTTATATTTTTCTATTTGATTAATATTTTTAGTCAAACTCTTTGCTGTGTGAATGAGTGGGCACATGCAAATAAGCAAATTTACTAATGGTCTTTAGTGTTGTCAGTAATTTTAGGCTCTAAAGACCTAAATGAGAAAAAAATGAGGCCAGAGAAGAAAACCCCCAGAAAAGAAGTGTTACACCACCTCTAGACAGTATTTCTAGCAAAGAAAAAGGAGTAGTCTGGGACAAATTAAGGCAAAAATGTCCTCTAATAATAATACTGATAAATCTTTGGGTTACTGCTACAAATATCCCCATTTCCCACCCCAGTAAAGCTTTTTTTTGCCTGAATAGACCAAAGCAGTGTGAAGATATTGACTTGAGCACCACATTGAGAAAAGGCTGTGATCTCAGTCAGAGAGGGGTGGGAGCAGAGGGGACACTGCACAATCAGGAGATCTGAGGAGTGTTTATTCGCTATTAAGAACAATTTATCCTCTGATATTTCTGCATCTCCTGGTGTGGGCTTTAAAACATATGGAGCTCGCACAGGAAGAGGCAGGGAGAAGATCCTAATCTTTTGGAGGCAGATGTATTTCCTGGTGTCCTGGGGAATTGAAAAGATTCCTCTCTGCATTTCAATGGCTGGCATTTAGTCAGAGTTTCAGAAATCCCAGACCACAGGACTTCCATCTCCTCTGTTATCCAACAGTTTAATATGCAGCATTTCCTGGTATTTACATCAAATGTCTTTTTCTTCCCTCATAATGTATTCCCTTCACCTGTTCAAATCATTCTGCCATGTAGCAGAGTGAATAATTATTATCCTTTATGCAGGCTTATGTCCTCAGACATTTGAAAGCTGTTATTGTGTTCCTGCTTATTCCTTATTTGGCCAAATTATAACTGCTTAATTCCCTTCATTTTTCTTCCCACTTCAGTTCTCACAAAACCCCTTAATTTTTTATTCTGTCTGCTCTCTGATTTGCTGCCAAATTAACATCTTTCTGGGAGAGCATCTCTTGGAGTTGTGTGCTGTGGCCAGAACAAGGTTGCAGACAATCCCTGCTTTGGGACTGCCAGCCATGCCCAAAATCCTTTGAAGTCCATGGCTGAACTTCCATTGGATGCAAAGGGCCCTGGATCCTGAACTTGTATTTTATTTTTTTTTTTTTTTGTAATTCCTGTAGCAGCCTCCAGCTCTCTTATCCACTGCCACTGTTCCTTTTCCTAAAGGATAAACCATTGTTCATCTTTTGGGTTGCTCTGGTTTATGCTGGTTTTGTGTTTGCAGGAAAACAATTTTATTCCCTTGATGAATCTATTTTGGCCACGTTTTATCCACGTTTCCTATCACTCCTTTTTTATCTCACTCTCCTTATTGACATTTCAAATCTAGGATGAGCATAACCTGTGTATTTAATTAAGATCTTGATTATGTCTTTTTTCTAAGCCATTAATGAAGATATGAGGTAAACTCAGACTAACAATCAGTGTGTGTTACCCCACTGGACATTCCCACCCATCTTGTTACCAGCTGTTTATCAGCATTTTTTTCATTTGTGCTTTACCCAATATCCAACCCAGACACCATTGTCTGCAGCCAAGCTGACTTGAATTAATTTTTCAATTAAGATTTCATGAGGCAGTGTCAAATGCTTTACTAAAATCCAAATATCTGTCAGCTCCCAGACTGAGATTTTTCCTGGTTTTATCTTCTTTTCCCTTTTTTTTTTTCCTCTCACCCTCTGTTTAAAGCTAATTCTTCACGCAGAGACATCAACAACTCTTCCATGTCTGGATCATTTTGAAATTGTACTTGTCAAAGGCAGAATCAAAGAATCTGTTTGCTCAAAGCCCACCCAGCTCAGGGCTTGCAAAACATGAAGAGATTTCACTCTCCTTCACTCTGCAGTGGCTGGGGTGAGCCGAACCAGTGGTTTCTGCCTAAATCCACTCTCAAATTCCCAATTCTCTCCATTATTTTAATTTACACAGCTAGAAAACGCCTTCTGCCCATTCCTTATCACACCAAAAGCAGCAGATAAAGCTGCAATTCCACAATTTCTCTCCACCTCCAGCCATAACCTGGTGTCAGGGTGTGCCCAAACCACCAAAGCCAGGCTTCTGAAATTCAGGGGCCTCTCCCTCAAATGCCTAAGGATTTGAATTTTGACAATCTCATTTCTGGACATTAATCCTTTATTTCTGTTGTTTTCAGAGGGACTAATCATGCAGTGAAGTGCTGTTTATTGTTAATTAAAATAGTACAGCCTCGTTATTTTAGAGCTACTCAGTGTTGTATTTAGATATTATTTGACATTTAGTTAATTCGTTTCATCCACACGAAAATAATTGTTCTTGTCTTTATTAACTGACTGTATCCTCACTCTTTACTAAGGAACTTTTAGGTGGTTAAATAAACAGCAACTTTCTATGAACTTTTCTTTCATATCCAAGTAAATCTCCAGCCACCAGGAGGAATTTCTAATTAATTCATAGTAACCAGTTATAAGGTGTTCCTTCATTAATTCTAGAAGTGCATTACCAGAAAAGCATTTTCTAATATATTCAAACTCCTGCCAACAGAAAGGAACCAATAAGCAAGTTTTGAAGAATTAAAATGCGTTCTCCCTCCATGAGAAAAATACAGAAGGATCATCAATGCCCAATTTTTTAGTAGCCAGACACTTAGATTAATTACTGAAGGATTATTTATTACTTCTTAAAAAAAACCCAGATTTGAATCTATGAAAGATTTAAAGAGGCTTTTGAATAATGAAGAAACTCATTGAAATTAAAGAAAGCCAATGGCTTCTATTTTATTGCAAACATATTTTAAGGCTTGACAACAGTTGCAGTGTTCCCCTAATTTTTGCTGTAAAAGGGAAGTAAAACAACACTTTATTGTGGCAATACTTCATAGTGCCCTACTTCTGTAAATTGTCTTTAAGCTCTGGGGTAAGGACAGAACATTCATGTTTTTAAATTGGATACAAAAGCTGTTTCTATGCAGTGGCTGCTGGAGCATAAATTGCTGTACAGAGACTCCCAGATTTATCTAAACACACTGATGCTCAGCGAGCTGGGGAGGTTTTTCTGCCTTGCTTTACCTGCAACACTTGTAGCTCGTGCTCCTTTTAAATGCTTTTTTTTAATGTTTGGGAGGCAGAACGCAGAGCTTGAAAACGTCGTAGGAAATTCTCCTCGAAACAGCCCCAAATCTCTCAGAGCTGTCTCAAAGTTTTGGGATTTTTTAAATTTTATTTTAGTGTGGTTAATTTAAGGAATAAATCAGCTGACCAGGCTGAACCTGCAATTCTCTGGGAAGACAATGTTCCACGTGCAGCAATAGGGAGAAAATAGCATTTATTAAACTTTCATGGGGGAGCAGCAGCGGGTCGGGGGCGGTGTCACAGAGGTGCTGTGTCCCTGTTGGGTGGACACAACACACACAAACTTCAGAGACTCTTGCTGCTGCACTGAGGATGGGTAGAAAAAAAGACCCAGAGTTCAGGCTCAAGAATATAGATAGAGTTTTAACAATAAAAGTAAGGTCTTTATATGTTAGTTCGTAAGAAGTGCATTAAGTGGCATNAGGATCTCTTCTGCTAATGCTCTCCTAGTGTCCATAATAGACAACTTCAGGCAAAAGGCTCCTCTTTAATAACACGCAGTCTTTTTATAGTTTCTTAGTGTTTACATAGTTTTAAGGCACAACAGACTTGATTTAACCCATCGCCACACACCACTAACAGAACACACGATAATCAGCAGCATGTTTCTAACTCTAACTAAGCTGTGCCTCTTTGCCACGGTCCTTCTCTAGCCACAGTAACAGCCTGACTCATGATTTTACACAGGCAACAAGGCCTTCATTTTATAAGGTTTTACCTAAATGCCACAGTGCTGCTCCCTCCAGATGCCACCCAGGAGGGACCGAGGGTGGCTTTGCCTCCTCCTCCATGGACAGGTGACAACGGGTGACACAACAGGCCTTCATTTTATACACAACACGTGATAACAAGTGACACCAGGTGACCTATTTGCCTTGTGGATTTGGGGTTTTGGGGCTAGGAAAGGTCCCAGGACTGCTGGGGAAGCAGCTGAACGCTCTGCAGGTGGTGGGAGGCTGCTCCTGGCTGCTCCATATTCCAGCTGGCATCTGGAATAATCACCGGGATGCGGCAGAGGGGAAGGGAATGAAGCCATGGAGGAGCCCCATGTGAAGTCACTGCCGCGTGTGGCAGGCAGGGACAGAACGTGATGCTGAGCAATTAGCCACTGAGTTAGCAATTAGCCACGGAATTAGCAATTAGCCACTGAATTGAGATCTCTGCTGCCGATACCAACCAGCTCTGGAAACTCCATTGCCTGTGCTTCCATCACACTTCCTTTGTTATTTGTTACAGGAGAGACTCTGAACATTCCGTCGGAAGGAAAATACATTTTAAGGCTATTAAGTGCTAATGATCAGATTGTGAGGACCTAGTGTTTTATTTAATTACTTGTTTTAAGGTCCCATCCCTTCATTTCTTTCTTTCCTTCTTTCTTTCCTTCTTTCTCTTTCTTTCCTTCTTTCTTTCCTTCTTTCTCTTTCTTCCTTCCTTCCTTCTTTCTTTCCTTCTTTCCTTCTTTCCTTCTTTCTTTCTTTCTTTCTTTCTTTCTTTCTTTCTTTCTTTCTTTCTTTCTTTCTTTCTTTCTTTCCTTCTTTCCTTCTTTCCTTCCTTCCTTCCTTCCTTCCTTCCTTCCTTCCTTCCTTCCTTCCTTCCTTCCTTTCTTCCTTTCTTTCTTCCTTTCTTTCTCTCCAGAAGGAGCAGCACAACTCCCACCTTCGAGAACTTTGGGTGGGATTAGGGCTGCTTGCAAGAAGAATTTTGTGTTCCCAAAAAGGGGAGGAAGGCCACCTGTCAACTGCAAGATTAGCAATGCAACCACCCTGTATTTTAAATAATAGGAGAGATTCTAGAACATGAAAACAAATTAAGCCTCGCCACGGATGAGGAAACGTTACCTGGAAATGGGTTGTGTATTTAGAGCTTAGCAACAGATGCTGAGCCTGGAAAAAAGGTATTTACAGAGATGTACAGAGCTGCCTCTGCACCCTCCCTCCAAACTGCTCCAAAAATCACAATAATTGCAAATTAACTTCTGACAGAAGGAATGGGTACAAGCACCAATAAGCAATGGGAAATAACTTTTCCTTGTTTCTGAAATTAACACACATAGTGAGGTTTAATTGGCATTGAATTATAACAAGAACAGCTTTGAAAATGGCATAGCATGTTCTTGTTTGGGTTTAGTGCTTGAGTGTGAGATTTGTTTATTTATTTATTTATTTCAAACTGATGTCATGATACCTTGAATTTGTTATAATAGGAAAAGTAACAGTTTTCTTCATTGCTGTTTTCTGCTTGAAGAAATAAAACTGAAAGACATTTCTACCAACCTGTTTACATCAGAAGATACAGCAAAATCTCCTTTTTTTTTTTTTTGACAGTTTTTAAATTCTATTTTTTTTTAATCCTATTTTTCTTCATAGGAAACTTGGTTATCCCTGATATTAACACCATTCAAAAATTATTTCCAACAAAACTGGAGGTCTTCAGATATGAGTATACAGCCATATACTGTTGATAATTGGATTATCTCTTGGACTCTCTTTTAGGAAAGAGAGAGGTAAAACCCATTTTATGAACTAGGCCTACAATGTATTAAACCTCAAGGCTGGGCTTAAAGAGGATGGAGCTGTGGCAGGTGCAGCTTTTATCATCCTCACAAAAGATAAGGGCACACGGGGGAGAGAGGGTGAGGAGGTGAGATACCCACAAATCAGGCTCTAAATACACCACCTTTAAAAAACTTGTATTTCTTACAGTAAGGAAGGAAACAAATCTCATCAAGCGATTTTTTCTCTGTATTTAAAAATCTTATTATGTTTTTTACTAAATAACTTTCCCAAGGCTGACAATGCTGTATTTTACTAAGGCCTAAAACTCTTTGCAGAGCCCATTTATTTCTAAATAATAGAAATTTTGATGGCATATTTCTAATATGCCATCAAAAAAAATGTGAATTATGGGCAGAATGCTCAGTGTATTAATCTTTCCCAAAGGAATCAGAGTAGAACTGCAAACATTGGTGCCTGAGGCTTTCTTTGTGGTAAGTTTGGTCAAAAATATTTCATAAATGCAGCAGATTTTGGTGTTGGTTTTTTGGAGTTGTGGAACGATTTCCCCTCGATATTGGGTGCATGGTAGAAAAAAGTGTTCACACAGAACAAACTGCATTTTCCACTCATCCAGAAGGGGATAACAAGAGGTTGGACAATATTACAGCAATCCTTTTTCTTTGGTGGGGCTTCCCCCAGATAAATGCCCTCATATCTCTGTGGTGATCAGGTGTGAAATCTGTGTTCTTATCTCATCTTGGCTGCTTTGGGTGGATAAATTGGACAGGAAGCAAAGAAGGTTCCATTTGCAGTAAAAAAACCTGGCCAGGCAATGTCCTATTAACCCACACTCAGCACAAGGCAGGCTTTTTTTTGCCAAGCTTGTTGTGAACAAGAAGTTTTATTTATTTATATGTTTTGTTCAGCTAAAAATTCCATGAGAGATTAGGTGAATATTACAAATGTAGGGATTTCTATTCATTAAATTGTGGTTCTTATCTATTTGTCCCTATCACAATAAGAGCTCCCAGACATTCAGACAATTTATTAAAGCTCATATTCAAGCTATCAAGTGCTGGTTTGCAAATTCCTCCTTGTGAGGTGTCTCAGGCACAACAAAGCCAGAATTGTCCCCTCTCTCCAGACTTCAGCTGCATTTTCTGATCTCTGCAGAGTGGGAACCAAACCCTGAAGTAGATTTGTCCTCTGCTGTCCAAAGAAGAGGAATTCTGCATTTCCCTGACAGCAGAAGGCACACAGGTGATGCTCAGACGTGGTTGTTCACCAAGTGTGAGTGCAGAGATTTCATCTCTGTGAAATCTGTCTCCTCTATTCCTGCATTGTAGGCAGCTCCAAAACAGCTCTGCTGCTTTATTTCATGCTTTCTAAATAATATCTAAGGAGCAGATAGCCCATAAAGAGGTAATTTCATGTTTTGCTTTAAGTGTGCATCATTTTCTCTTTCTGTTGTGACATTGATTTATGTATTATGCCAGAAATAGAAAATGTGTGTGGAAAGAGCAGCAGCATCCCACACAAAACCACTCAACTCAGGCATTCCTCAGCCTGGAAAGTCACTCACAGGGTTTTAAATTGCATCACAGGGGTTTTTGCTCTTAGACACCACCTTTCATTATAATAGAAAGGTTTTTTTTTTTACCACTGTATCCTGCCACCTTCAATTGATCCAGTTCTCACTGCTATGTAATACAGTTATTAAATATTGACTCTAACCCTTGATTTTTAGTGTATTAATTGCCATTGATTGCAGATTTTTTTTTTTTTTTTTTTAAACCAGGGGGTTATTCCTAAGCAGATGGGGAAGAAAACCCTTTTATGACATGAGCTACTTTGGGTGCTGCCCTTGAGGTGCCCTGGCTGTGGCCCATCTGTTTAATCATCCACAGCCCAAGTTTGGGATTGTTCCTCCAGCATAAAAAAAACAACAACAAAAAAATCCATGTTCTTTTCCCCACACACAGAGAACAATTTCCTAACCTGGGGCTCCTGAGCAGAGCTGCCCAAACACAGCCAGCTCGGGGTGCTTGGACACACAAGGAACAACAAATTGGATGTTTCTGTCTCTCAGCAAAACCTCCTGATGAGCAGCCACTGGAAAAGGCTCTGAGCACAACACGGGCACGGAATGAAGGAGTCCAACCTCTCTTTTGCAACTTAAAGCGCCAGGATATGGGGAAAAAAAAAATTAATCCCTCCCTTTATTTTGTTTATAACCAGATCCCTGCTTCCCCATTTAATGCTGCGGCTCCCAGCCTTGCAGGAGGAGCAGGGAAGAACAAAGTGAGCCTTGACAGGAGGCTGGGAAGAGGGCAGGATGCTGTTTTGCTGACAATTTAGCATTAGGAAGCCTAAGTGGGAAGCTGTGAGCTCGTCTGGGAAGCTGCCATGAGGGTGATGGGGATTGGCAGACAGATCACAGCTATTTGCTAAACAAACACTCAGACTCGGGAAGGAGTTGCCTGGTTCTTGTTGGTGTTGCAGGGGGTAAAATCTGCTCCTTCTCCAGTCGCCTCTAATTAGCCTTCTCTGCAGTTTTGGGAAGGTTTGCTTCACCTGGTGTCTATACAGATATTTTCCCTGTTTTTTTTGAAAGTGTCTTTGTTTGCAATTTCACCTCTGCAGAGCACAGTGTGGCTCCCTCCCTTCTCCCTCTCTCCTTTCTGTCTGTACTTCCTTTCAGCAGCCACAGATTTCCACTTCTGCTCTTCTCAGCTTTGGTCACTCTTTGTTCCTGATCACTGTTGTGGTTCTTGATGCCTCCCGGCTTCACCAGTCCTGCATCTCCCTTTGATTACTATCAGACATTTCCAAGCTTTTCAGAGGAGCAGGAGGGCCAGGAAGAGCCCCTTGTTTTCTTTTTGCCTCTTGCTGCAGTGGGTCTGGTTGGCAAAGTCTATTTAGGGACCTGGGACAAGGGCATGGAGCGACAAAACAAGGGGGCGTGGGTTAACACTGCCAGAGGGCAGGGATAGATGGGATTTTGGGAAGGAATTCTTACCTGTGAGGGTGGGGAGGCCCTGAGAAGGGCCCAGAGAAGCTGTGGCTGCCCCTGGATCCCTGGAAGTGTCCAAGGCCAGGTTGAACGGGGCTTGGAGCACCCTGGGACAGTGGAAGTTGTCCCTGTCATGGCAGGAGTGGCACTGGATGATCTTCTCCACCCCTTCCATCCCAAAATATTCTGTGACTCTGTAACCATGAGTAATTAGTAAATAAGATATGAAAGAGGGGACAGCACAGAAGTGGCAATAAACTCTCAAATGTTTATTATTTTGCCTGGATTCCCAGCAAGCATCTCTGTGCACACTGAGGCTTGAAAAGTTACAGAGCCGAATTTGTATTTGGGACCTATTTTGTGAAGGTTTCCCTCCATTAAAAAGAGCTGTGTTACGTTAAAGGATCCCGTGTTCTGCTCAGAAATGCTGAACTTAAAAGGCCCTGGATGCAGCAATTAGCACCATTCCTGACTAATGCTGCGTTAATGCAACATGAATAATTCCATTCCCTGGGCTCTGGTGCTGCACAGCTCCTGGTCAGGGACAGTTCAGCACAACACTTCAGGAACAGTTCAGCAGAAATTGGTTTTAAGAAATATTGACTCATGCAGAGCAGGTATTTTTTCTCTCTGTATTTATATCTGTGTCTTTATCTATGTTTACACCTTGTTCAAACGCATAGAAATAGTGTTTCTCCATAAAACAGCACTGAAAGCAGTTTCCCTTCGACTCACAAATGTCTGAGGTATTTTAGAAAGCAGATGTTTCTAAAATACTCCCAAGTTTCAGCCTCGTGGAGAATACACCGTGTAATAATTTGGGTTGCAATAATAAAACCAGGTGGAAACGAGCCCTTCCCATAAAAAATTCCAGACAACCACGAGTGTAACCCATAAGAGGAGATGCTGAAATGCTTTTGAACCCTGTGCTACCTCCTGGTGTTTTTCAGTACATGTCACCCAGAATATTTCCCCTGTACTTAGTGCTGCAATTAATAAAAATCCTCCTCTAAAGGTAACGAGGTGTCAGCTTCACTTCCAGTTGAGACTGTCTGTTGATTAAAAACTACTTCACAATGACATTAAGCTGCAAAGAACGACTCAAAAAAAAAAATCATAAGCCCGAGCCACACACTGCCAGTCCCCACAGATTTAAATTTAATTAAATGAGAAAACTGCAGGACTCTTTTTGCTCACACTGAAGATTCCCAGAGCTATCCCAGGAGCGGTGCTCAGTTATTGCAAGGCACGGGCTCAGCTTGGAATATTGTTTTATCATTAAGGCTGCCAGTCATTCCCCATTAGGCCTGGCAGCCAAAATGCCAGGGTGCCACGAGGAAAATAAAAGGCCTTGGCCCTGCTCTGAAAGTGTCCTGAGGATGCAGGGGTGGGATCACATCAGTTCTTCCACTTCCCAGCAGCCAGCCAGTTGTTTGGGATGTGAAATCCAACACTGGGGTGCTGCGATTTTGGGAGGTGTTGACCACCTGTGATGCCTTAGGTTTTAAATTTTATGTGTCTCAAATCCTGTATTCCCAGTGTGTGACTCTGCAGTGCCCTGCAGCCTGGGAGCTGCTGCTCTCTCATGCTGAGACAGACAGAACAAAGCCTCTCCAGGCTGCTCTCCAAGGACACCCAGCCCGGCCTAGGCCCAAAATGTGTAACCCAGCATCTTGAGAAGGGGGGCAAGCTGAGGGGAAATTCCATCATTAGCTAAAGTTTAATTGGTGACATTGGGTTGAGATGCAAATGGAGCAAAGCTATAAAAGTGTGAGGAACTCGTGACTCGGGGTCCATCTTGGGTGCAGCCTTTGGCCTGCCCAGGGTGTGCCTCTGAAGGCCTTTCAAATAAATATCCACCTTTATTCCCTTCCTCCTGTCCAGTCTCTGTTTCTGGGTTGGCCTCTTTAGGCATCACCTGCTCCTGGATGCAACAGAGCCTTTCCTTTGTGTCTTGGGGTGACTTTATGGTGTGTATTCTATATCGTATATGGTGTGTATTCTGTATATTCCAAATTTGGCCCAAACCCCCACACTTCTGTAACACCAGAACCATGGGGTTGTGCAATTATGGGTATGGCAATGGTGCTGTGTTGTTTTCCATTAAAACTTCCGTTACATGTCCTGGATCCATGGGAAGCAATACCCCACTTCCCCCTGTGCTGGTGTCCTTGTTCCCCAAACATTGAAAAATGCTTTCCATACTCCCAGAAAATCTGATATTTTCCCCACAAAGTATAAGAAAGAACCCGACATCTCCTCCTAACCCCTGAAAATAACTCGCTGTCCTTTGAAGTATGGAATTATTCATCTGACATTTCATCTTGTCCATCTACCAGCACCCTCAAGGAAAATATAACATCTTTAAGCCCAGTTTTCTATTGGGTTTTTATTCTTTAATATTTGTAGGTTTTTCCATTCTCAAAGACAAATTAGGAAATAAATGAGCCTGCAGAGAAAGCTGAGAATATTCTGTGTGATAGCAGGAATACACAAAGATGAACATGAAAATGTCATCAGCATCATTGTCACGCACATTCTTGACAATATTTTTTCAGAAAAACTGGTTTATAGTGTTGGGGAGAGAAAGGAAAAGAGGCTGAGGAGATGAGGAGAGAAAAGAAAGGGAAGAGCTGGACAAACAGACCTCCCCTGTGTCTCCTACTTGCTCCAAAAAAGGTCATTCTTGTCTTTGTAGCTGCTGCATTTTTTAAATTGGCCTGGTCTCTCTGTGAGGAACTGTCCTTTTGAGCAAATATTGAGACTTTTGGAGATTAAAGGCCAAACCATGTGTTCATGAATTTTAATGTAAACAAAATCAGCTTTTTTTTTTAAATTTTTTATTTTTTTCCCCAGGTTTTAAGATCTTCCTTGGCTTTGTTGTGTGGGGCGAAGGGCAGAGGAGCAGAATGGCCAAAGGGTAGAGCTGCAGCTTGCTGGAACATGTGTTTTCATCTCCTGCTGAATCTTATCCTCCATGCTCTAAAGAGATCACATTTACAACAAAGAGACCTGAGAGACTCAGACCAAATCAGCACCTGGAGCAGAGCTTTTCCCAACCTCCACTAATAGAAAAGGAATAGGAAATAAGATTAGCCCCGCTGCTCTTCACAGGTTTCCCTGAATCTGCTGAAGTTTGTGCTTCTGCTGCAGCAGTGATCATTAATAATACTCATTTTCAGACTGTTTTTAACTCAGTTCCAGGGAAGTAGTTAAACATATCTGACTGTTTGCTCCCCTGGGAAGAGGCAGAGAGAGGCAGAGCTCTCTCCCTGCTCTGAGATGCACTGGCAGAGCTCTGGGGAGGGTGTGGTGGTGCCAGCTCCATCCCAATTAACCTCAGCCAACATCCAGGACACGGTGACCTGTCAGAGGAGCTCAGAGAGGGCTCGGGCACAGCTGCAGCTGCAGAAGAACCAGAGTTTCCTGCAGAGTTTCCCCTCTTTTCTGTCCCGTGGGTTCCTCGGACACAGAACCTATTCCCAGCACAGATTTTTTGAAGCAGAGCTGATTTTGCAGGGTGACTCTGATCCCTAAAGAGGCCAACCCAGAAACAGAGACTGGGCAGGAGGAAGGGAATAAAGGTGGATATTTATTTGAAAGGCCTTCAGAGGCACACCCTGGGCAGGCCAAAGGCTGCACCCAAGATGGACCCCGAGTCACGAGTTCTTCACACTTTTATAGCTTTGGGCCATTTGCATCTCAACCCAATTTCACCAATCAAACTTTAGCTAATGATGGAATTTCCCCTCAGCTTGCCCCCCTTCTCAAGATGCTGGGTTACACATTTTGGGCCTAGGCCGGGCTGGGTGTCCTTGGAGAGCAGCCTGGAGAGGCTTTGTTCTGTCTGTCTCAGCATGAGAGAGCAGCAGCTCACAGGCTGCAGGACACTGCAGAGTTACACACTGGGAATGCAGCATTGGAAACATATAAAAGTTAAAACCTAAGGCATCAACTCCCCTCCCCACATTTTCACTTTTGAAGCTCCTCAGCTCACCAACGATGCTGCCACCCCACAAGTGCCATCTGTCACCTCAGGAGCTGCCACCTGCCCTGCACATCGCCGTGAGCAGCTCGTGTGGTGATGCCAGAGACATTCAGGTTTAATCCCCCCCATCCACCTCTCCCCATCCTCCTCGCTCCTCTCCTACTCAGATATTCCTGTTCGTGCATCTCCAGAGCTACAGCAGCATCAGAGAGATGCTCTGGGAATTAAAAATGCAGCTCCTATGAATATTTTTGGAAAGAAGCACAACTCCTATTACTTCACGGCTTCACTTTGAAATCTGCCAGACAAGAAGTACCTTCAATTTATTTTATCGCTGCATTTTAAGGGTACATATATACATTTTTTTTTTTCTTGTTCAAAATCAAGAGTCTGGATGAATAATTACATTTTAAAGTGTATTTGCTCTGAAATAAAAGTTGTGCAACTGGTTTTGACACCTGCAGTATAAAGGTACCGAAACTCTGAAATTGTAAAAACCACTATAATTTCTTGTAATACATTGAAATCATTTTAGCAGTATGGAAAATTGTGGTCAAGTCACCAAAATGCAGCTGAATTAATTCTTGACTCATTTGAGCTGAAAATGCTCATTCCAGCCTGAATTTCTTCAGCAATTCGTAGAACCATGGAATGGTTTGGGTTGGAAAGGACCTTGAAGCCCATCCAGTGCCACCCCTGCCATGGCAGGGACACCTTCCACTGTCCCAGGCTGCTCCAAGCCCCATCCAGCCTGGCCTTGGGCACTGCCAGGGATCCAGGAGCAGCCACAGCTTCTCTGGGCACCCTGTGCCAGGGCCTCCCCACCCTCCCAGGGAACAATTCCTTCCCAAAATCCCATCCATCCCTGCCCTCTGGCAGGCTGAAGCCATTCCCCCTTGTCCTGTCACTCCATCCCTTGTCCCTTGTCCCTCTCCAGCTCCCTTGGAACCACTTTGGGTCCTGGAAGTCCATAAGTTGCAAATGACAGTCCTGTGACAACAGCTTTAAGTCCTTGTCCCAATCTTCTTCCTCCATCTCTTCAGATATTCTCATTTTTGTCCAAATTCCACTGGACACTAGCAGAAATCTGCCCAGCCCCAGGAGAACTCAGCCCTGGCTGAGCATCCCCCTGAAGTGGAGCTTTTGTTTAAAATGAGCCATGAGTTGCCTCATTCACCCCTTGAAATTTCTGTGCTGTGTCTTAATAGCTAAAAGTTAAATTTATTCACACGCTCTCCTGAGTTCTGTTTGTCATCTTCTCTTCAGCACAGCATTATGGGATGTGGTTTTGTTACCAAATCTAATATAGGCAAAATTAATCTCGTTTCTTCATTCTGCACTGGTTTTTGTACAAGCTCAGCCAGGTTTGCTCTTAGGGAAATGCCAGGAACACACAAAGGAGTTGGTAAATTCCAAAATTTCGGGGCTTTAAGGGGACACTGGGGGTGAGGATGCACAGGAGCCCTGGTGCAGCATCCTGCAGCTCCCACTGAGGAACCCAATTATTGATCTGATCGGTACTAAATCGATTCAATGACACAAATCATTGAGGGATGATCCATTCAAAACTGATTCAATGATACAAATAATTGAGAAATAATCAATTCAGAGTTGATTCAATGACACAAATCATTGAGGGATGATCCCTTCAAAACTGATTCAACAATACAAATAATTGAAAAATAATCAATTCAGAATTGATTCAATGATATGAGACACTGAGGAATTATTCACGTCCTGTGGCTGGCCAGGTGTGAAAGCTCAGCCTGGGAGGAACACACTTTTGGGACATTATTTTAGAGCTTGTTAAGTATTTTAAATTTCAGACCTGATATATCAAAGTGATTTTAATTTGGGTTTGTTTTTTTTTTTTTTTCCCCTAAAAAGGCTAAAAAGAGGGAATATCAACCCCCACCTCATCCCCTTCCATGGAGGGAGCTGTTTTGGTTCTGCGAAGCTGACAAGTTGTGTGTGTTATCTCTTGTACTGCACCCTTACATTCTGTTCATCAGAAAGGTTACACAGAATATAAATCAGTTTAATGAGAAAAAGACATTGTAAAACAAAGCAATGCAGAGCACCTGTTTTTAAATTACTTTTGCTCCTCTTTCTTGACACAAATAACGGCCAAGACAAGATGCTCTTGCACAAATCATTTCCATTTCAATGAATCAGCGCTTACCAGTGGGACAATATTTACATCTTTGCTTGTTCTATCAGCTCCTAGATTGCAAATATCACCTCGAAACAGCAGCTAAGCAAAAAATCTTTCGGGAAGCTACAAAATGAAACAGATTTTCTTGGCCGAGAGAGAGAAAACTGGAGGAAGGTTGAACTCTAACATCTCTCATTTAGTGTGGAAGGATGGCAGCAGGATTGTGCTGAACGGACAAAAATCACCTCCTTTCAGTTCAGCTGCCCAAACTATTTTGGTTCCAATTAAGCAGAAGAGAAAATGCAGAAAATTGGACAAAAAAACATGGACAAAAAGTACTGATTAGCTCGACTCAAAAGGCCAGGATGAAACGGCCCAGCTCCTCAAGGGCAGAAGAGAAAGTTGAACCTAAATTTGGAAATGGAAAGAACTATGGACTGGAAGAAGAGGGTGTTTATATTTACTTTGGTTTCCACAGTTCTTTCTTAAAATATTTTGAGGGCAAGGTCTAGGAAAGATTGCCAGCAAGAGGTTCCATTTTACTGGTCAATGATTTAGTTTATTTATAGGAAAAAAAACCTAGCAAAAACTTAAAAATAAAATAATTGTGGCCTTTGATTCCTCATTTTCCCTACTGAGAAACCATATAATCATTTTATAAAACAGAGCAACTATTCTTTTATCCTTTCATTAGATCAGTTTATTCTCTGTGCCAAGGGGGTGATGGAACCACAAGTTGAAACGTGGTGGGAATTAGGAAATTGGTCCGTGTTACAAATTCCTTTGAGCCCGTTGCTGAAGCAGTCTGGCATCAGCCACCAGGGTATTCTGTCACACAAAAATGAGGGAATTTCCAGCTGGATCTATCAATCTATACGCAGCACATCTTTTAAAAAGCACATTTTGTTAAGAATTAGCTATTGTTTGATGTTTCAATATGTTCCTTATCCAGCCGCCATTAATATCACATTCCTATCATCTGCTACATAAATTCAATTTAATGCAAATATTCTGCTTGAAAAGAAGCGTGAGGAGTTGAAGAAGACAGCCATTGATAATGCAGATCCCTCTCAGCAGCTGCTTTTTGCCACGTGTTTTTGTGTGGAGGTTTTGTTTCCCTCTGGGTGTTTTGGGAATATGGGATAGTGCTCAGCCACAGGGTGTTGTTGTGTCACAGTGTGGGCCATGAATAAAATCCAGGCATAAAAATCAGAGTTATGAGCAGGGCAGAGACTGCCAAAACAGCAATATCCACCTCCTTCCTGGCACTGTTCACCCATTGAGCAAAATGTTTTTTATGGAGAAACCTGTCGTTATTTTCAGTTTTACTCTCCCTTGAACAAATCTTCATCCTAATTTTATATTCTTGAATAAAATTAGACCTTTCTGAGTACCAAAATCAGGCCAGGTTTACTGAAAAGTGTCTACTGCACATAGAAATTCAAATGGTGGTCATTTCTCTATTAAGCTTGCTACAGTCCAGTGAGAAAAGTATTTATTAGAACTAGTTAGGAAATTGTTCAATTTTTAATTAACCTCTCGAAAGAGTAGTCTCATATTAAGTTTTCAGTCAAAAAATACTGGGTTTTATACTAAAATGCTTCAACTAATTGTGTTAATCAGTTGTGTGGATTGCTAATTCTGTGTTCCCCTTGCAAATGTTTCACAGCTTTGGAGCTTCAAAGCAGAACGTGTAGCCTGGGCTTCTGAAGAAGTTACAGGAACAAAGAAGTGCAAGTTTATTCTTGTTTCATTCTCATTTTATTCTTATTTCATTCTTACTTTACCTAAATTTCATTTCCCCACGTTATTTTATTGTCTGTTGTTGGTTTTGTTTGATGCCCTAATCTTAATTTCTGCAGAGTTTTTGGTCGATGTGATGCAGAGACTTTTCATACCTCTGCCTTGCAAGTTTTTGCTGCAGCTTGCACTGGAAGTGGAAGTCTGAGCTGGTGGCAGTGGCAGGAGCAGCATTTTTATGTTTATTTAATCTTCCAAAGAAATAGGTGCTCTCTGTTTGCTCCATTCTGCCTCCCCTGTTCCCTGAGCACTTTCCATGGAGGTGAGGTCCAGCAGGGGATCAATCACCAAACTCCCCCAGACTTCCCTCTTTGGATCATCATTCAAAAGCTGGATTTTGACCAAAACTCTGTCAGTTTGGTCACTTAAACAAACAAAATTAGTGGCCTCCATCCAGTTGCTGGTGGAAGTAGGCACCTGCATCCAAATATTTGGGTTAAATTAGCACCTTTATCCGGAAATCTGGGCAGAGCTGTCAGGACTGAATGTCACGGAGATTTGTCTCAGGAGCCACACTGGTGGTTCTTGCCTTCATGGATGACTTCCCAACTATTTCCAGGATGTGGGCAGCACATCTTCCTGTATTCTTTCCATCTGTCCTTGCTGCAGAAAAGTGTGATAATGATCAGAAACCATCACGCCGGACCAGGCGCCACAATATCAGCTTCTTGCTTTACAACTCATTTACTCGGGGTTTTTTTAGCCTTAATCCCCCAGTTCTAAAACTGAGAAGCGACAGCAGCACTGGGGATAACATCAGCATCCCCCTGCTCTGACACTATCTGTGAATTTTCTCATTTCAGTGTGTTTTGCACCTCAGAAATCCCCTCAGATTCCCGGGCAGGTGTGAGGAGCAGAGCTCATCCCACAGCGAGCACCTCCAAAGGGGTGGCCCTGTCACACTTGGACACGAAAAGAACCACGCAGACCCTTGTCAAGAGAGAAGTAGAAAAAGAGTGGGCTTGATGACCTCGAGCCTTTATTATAAATGTTCCTAGAAACCACCGTGGATTGGAGGGAGAAATCACCACCCCTCAATCACACTGGTCAAAGGAAAAATCCATCAAACGTCTCCGCCCGGGAGAAATGGAATGCAAACAATAAAACATGGTTAGCAAAGCGTGGCTGTGTTTACAGAAAGTGCGTGAGAAACTCTTACAGAAAATGAAAACATCGAAGAACTGCAAAACTCAGGGCAACATGACCCCACCAAGATCTGGGCTGGCACCTCCCCATCCTCAAACCACGGCGTTATTTCCATCAATGCACACCCAATTTTCCTTAATTAAACGCTGCTGGCAGGCTGATGTCAGGGTGCTGTTGTAGCGAGGCTCCTGGCAGGCCTCCAGTTCCCTCGCTGGAGTGAGTTTATTCTGTGGTTTATTCACTCAGGACTGTGTTAGTGCCTCATAAAACAGGCAGACAGCACCATTATCTCTTAATTATGCTGCAAGACTTCGGTGTCTGCCATCCCACATCAGCCCCAGCGTATTTCTCTGAACCCCAGAATGTGGAGAAAATATCAACTGGTCTGTTGGAACACAGAGGAATAAATCCCGGGAAGCTCTTTTGTCAGAGCTGGGAGATTTATCAGTGTATTATACCCAAATGTGATAAATTGCTGCTTTAGAACAAACCAACCAACGTATTCCTAACAGAATCAATTTTAACAGATAATCCAGACTCATCACCTGTAATACCTCACAGAAAAAAAATCCCAGCAACGGCAATGGGTTACTTATCTGGGGAATGAGGATTCGCTGAGGGAAAAAAAGATAAAGGGAGGAATAAAGGCTGAAATTTAAACTGCATAATCATTATCTCTAATTGTTGGGATCTGCAATAGGTATTTCTGGAGGTAATTTCAATAATAAAAATATGTAAATGCCACAGAGAACCGTAATTTATTCAAGGAAATCAAGGTTCCCAGCACTTTTTTTTCTGTTTGAGGACCAACAGACTTTTTTTCTGTGTTGAGGCACTTGTTAAAATAAGGAAATGCCGGTAAAAAAGAAGCAAATACAAAAGCTAAATCAAAACAATACCAATATTTCCTAAATCCTGATTATTTTAGGTAAATTTAAGACATAAAGACACATTAATGAATGCAAAGCATAGAATTACTTATTTTATATGTTATTTTTATAGTAGCTGTTATTCACTAAAGATAACAATTTGTTTATTCATTTTTTTTTAATTCATGCTGACTGAATCAATGCCTAGAATGAAGTCTGAGCCAGGTTTATATTGAAATGGAAGGTTTTTACAATATAAGGATATTCAGTAATCCATATCTGTCTCCAGATTGGCAAAACTGTTAGGAACACCAAATGTTTCATTCCCCTGGAAGAAGGCTTGGAAATGGGAAGATTTAGCTGAAATGATTAAACAAAGGTTGACACAGTTAAGTTTGAAAGTTTTAAATTAATTGAGTCGTTCAATTATCTCAGTTTCATGACCTTATTGGACCCATCAGGTCTTTCAGGTCCCGCCTGCTTTGGTGTGAGATGGAGGTGAGGTGAGTTCATTTGGGAGAGCAGGAGGAATAAAATAAATAAAATAAATAAATAAAATGCTTCCAGGCAGTAAATTCTGGCCCAGGGAAGAGCTGCGGGCACTCAGGAACACGGGGCACAGCGTGTCACACATGGGGTGCACCAAAATCTCCCTCACTGGTGGCATCAGTAGGGAAAAAATCCATCTCTACCCTGCCAGGAAATCCAGGACAGGAGGCTCTGACTGCTGGTCCTGTGGCCAGCTGCTTTTTCACCATGGAAAATGTAAAAAAAGAAANAATAGAAATAATAGAAATAAAAAAAGAAGTAAAAATAAAAATAAAAATAAAAATAATAATGAAAATGCTGAGCCACAAACTCTAGTAAAGAAGTTCAGCTTCTGCATATTCAGAGCCCTGTCCCTGAATCTTCCTGCACCACACAGACCCTCCCTGCACACCGAATGCTAATGATCATTTGCATATTCATAAACCACACCCAGCATCCACCATTATTTACTCCACAGTCGAAATCCACGTGGCCTCTGACTTCCCCCTCAGTAAATTCATCTTTATTACACTCTGTGCACCCACAGAACCATCGGGTGTTTCACTGCTGAGGGTTTTATCCTCAATTATTCCTCATTTTGCAGTTCTTGCAGCACTCTGCAGCACACAGCCAAATTTATCTCCAGGTACACATTCCCTAATTTTAGATGCCTGTAAGCATAAATGATTAAAGCCTATCACGAGCTAATTCTGGTATTAGGATGCAGGCAGGGAAAACAGCTCAAAAGATGCTGGGTTTTGTTTTAAACAGTTCTGGTTCTTTGAGTCTCTCTGAAGAGCTTGGAAGGTGAGTCCTGAGCTTCAACAAGCCAATAGCAAGAGCAAGATTGGCAAAAATTATGGAATATCTCCTAAATTAATCTCTCCACGACAACGTCCATTTAATTGGGAGTGAAACTGCCCACAGCTCAGCACCAGGATATTTTTTTCCCTCTCCCTTTTACCCTTTCCAGCACTAAATACAGAAACACCAATGCAGGAAAACCCAATTTTTATCCTTTATTTAAAGAAATCAAGAGGTATAAAAATAACTGAGATTGACTAAAAGTTGTTCTCTGGTGCATTCCTGACAATCGAGTTCTCGCTGCACATCACTCACAGGAAAGGGGTAATTTTGGAGAGGGAAGCTGGAGAAATGAGCATTGTTCTGTTCTTTGAACATTAACCTGCAAGTCTGTATCTATGTCTACCAAAGTAACTTAAATAAATCTAGCTTTTTTCAGCACTGGGATGAATGTGTCACGCTTCCTAGATTGAATTAATGTCCTAGGATACCTCTAATTTGATTATTTGTTCTCACAATGGAAAAACTCAAGGCGTTTGTTGCCATCTACTACAAGAAGATTTTGTCTTCTGTATCTGAGAATTGATTTGAAAGGAGAAATTCAGGCTGCAAACCAAGATATCCAGTGAGAAAGAAGGAAATCGAAGCATTCCAGGTTGCAGAGAAGCCTGGCAGTGCTGGTGGTGTCCTGCAGAGAGCCTCTTGTTTCCTTTTAGAGGACACACACATTTCTGATGAGAAAATTCAGCAATTACCTTTAGCCAAAAGTCACTGAGGTGAAAAAAAAGAAGCAGCTCAATAGGAAAATATGGAGATAAACACTGAGCTGGAGGAACTTACTCTCGACAGGATCATTGCTGAGGAAATCCAGGCTGTTAAGGCTGAATACTCCACTTCTTGCTGAAGAGAAGACATCAAAGAGATGGGTGGGAGATACATCCATACCCAGCTACATCTGAATGATGCCTCAGGTTTTAGCTTTTATCTGTTTCAATCCTGCATTCCCAGTGTGTAACTCTGCAGTGTCCTGCAGCCTGGGAGCTGCTGCTCTCTCATGCTGAGACAGACAGAACAAAGCCTCTCCAGGCTGCTCTCCAAGGACACCCAGCCCGGCCTAGGCCCAAAATGTGTAACCCAGCATCTTGAGAAGGGGGGCAAGCTGAGGGGAAATTCCATCATTAGCTAAAGTTTAATTGGTGACATTGGGTTGAGATGCAAATGGCCCAAAGCTATAAAAGTGTGAAGAACTCGTGACTCGGGGTCCATCTTGGGTGCAGCCTTTGGCCTGCCCAGGGTGTGCCTCTGAAGGCCTTTCCAATAAATATCCACCTTTATTCCCTTCCTCCTGTCCAGTCTCTGTTTCTAGGTTGGCCTCTTTAGGCACCATGAACACGTCTTCCCTTCAGATTAAAGGGAAATACAGATACCTCCCATTGTACTGGCTGAAGTTTTGTCACAAATGCAAGACTGGGAAAAAAGGCAAGGTTAAATTACACTTTCCCCATTTGAAAATATAATCTTCAATTCTCATCATCAAAATAACTCCCTGCTGTTAATCCTTCCCAGACAACAGCTAAGTCCTGCTCCTGTGAGCAGTGATGAGATGCTTGTGTTATTTATTTCACAGTTCTAGATCAGATTTAATCTTCAGTTCCTCCAGGTAAAAACCATTTGTTTATTAAAAGCACTGGGAACCCTTTGCTGTGGGTATTCGAAGGGATTCATGGCTTCCTTTTCATCTGTAATTGCAATACTTATGTGCCTTATGCTTTAGCTGGGAAATATTTAATTCAATGCTGTCTGCAAGGACCAGAATCCATGCTTAATGATGTTACTGTTTGGTACTAATCGTTCAGCTCTTATCATCTAGCAATTATTTATCGTTGTGGTGGTATCTTGGCAGGATACTTTATTCATGAGTTACATTACGTTGTCAGGCAGCAAATGACAGTGCACATTAATAATAAATGTAATAATACTTAAATCATGATTTTAGCACCTGGATCACACAAAATCTGTATCACAAAAGTGTTACAATGCATGCCAGGAAAATAGTCAATCTCCCAAAAACAGCTTTTAAAAGCAAACTTCACTGAAGAAAAGCAGTTTGTGATCGGAGGCTCTGTCTAAAGTACTCACATTATGGTCTATTTATAGAAAGACCTCTCTCATGCACTCAGCTCAAACACCATCAGCTTTTTTTCCTACCCATATTTCTGTAATTTCAGAGTTTTCCCTGCCCAGGGTCAGGTCTTTCAGCTGCTGTTTGTGTTCTTTGAGCAAAGCCTGCTCCAAACGGAGACAGTTGGGTGAGCGATATCTACAAAAGCAAATTGAAGCCCAACTGCTGCTCCAAATGTGAGCTGAAGGAAGTGGAGCTCCTTTCACTGGCACCACGCAAAGACCTGGCATTTTGTATCCTGGCAAGGCATCAAAAGATTTCTTTGCTGTGAATCATCTACAACCTGCAAGAGAAATGTCTCGGAAATATGTGAAGCCTCCCAAATATTCACGTCTCGCTCTCATTTAAATAAAACTTCCCATGAAGCAAAAGTCATCTCTCGGGGAGTAAAGCATGTTCAAAGTAAATATATCTCTGGGTGTTGCTTTGGAAAAGTAAAACCAGACAAACAACCACTTCATAATTCGTTGCAAAAGTTAACCTTTTATTTAGGATTATGGACTTAGACCTGCTGCCATTCCTCACATGAATAACTTCTTAAATAAGAAGTACAACAGCATTTCAAAGGGTTTTCACTGAGCAAAAAAAAGCAGTTGGGCTGCAACCTCGCTGTAAGAAACATGTTCTTTTAAATTAAAAAGTGTTTGTGTAGGGGAAGTATAGCCAATAAATTCCAGTTAAAGTCAATTCTGTTAAAACTTTAAATGTTGGCTCTAATAAAGACTTCAGTGAAAATAAATAGTACCAAACACTTCACAGGAGGGTTCAAGTGCGAGGTATATTTCCAGATAACGAGACAATCCATACCAAGATTTGTTTGAGGCAAAATGTGCTTTTTTCTAATCTTTCCTAAAGTCCCTTCCAAAATGGGTAAGAGACTTGAATTCCAGCGGGTTTGCCAGGCATCCGAGAGGATTATCCCGGGCTCAATATGCAGATTTTCCTGGACTTCAAGCAAATATTTATTCTTATTAAAAAAAATTGCATATTATATCAGGTTTCAGCCTTGACTACAGATTTCATAGGAGTTTAGGAAGGCAAAGGACAGGGGAATTTATTTGCGTGCCATCACTTGATGTTTTGATTTGAGTTTGATTTGAGCACTTGCCCCATTTTTTGAAGTTTTGTGGAGAGGTGAGGGCACTTTTTCCTTCAAAAAACCTCATTTTAAAGGAATTTCATCCTGTAGAATGTAGATTTGGTTATCCTCAGGTCAGATCAGTGCCCTGGGTGTGACCGAGGATGAGGGGGCTCAGCCCTTGCTTGGAATTTGCTCACCCTACACATGGAAAAGGAGGGAGGGATGGCCATGGGCAACTAAAGCTGAGAGAGGCAGAGAGAGGGAAAAATCAGGGCAATCTCATCTCCACTGGCTTTTAATTTGGGCTTGGAGGATTTGTGGTTCTGTAATTAAGTAATTAGTGATAAATCCCAGCAGGGCAGTGTACAGCATGCAAAACTCAACAGAAAATTTTACATTTCAACCCATTCTTTCCATCTTTCGTTTTCTTGTTCTCCAAGAACAGACTGAAGCAATAACTGTAACCATTACAGAGAACACGAAATCCATGCAATCCGGGCAATATCCTTGTTTTCTCAAGGAGAGAGGGCACATCTTTTCACAGAGGAGGCTTTGGTCTTAGGAAATCCTGTGGCTGTAGCGTGGTTTGGATTTAAAAACCAGAAGGGCAGCCCAGAACTAATATCCTTATGGGGAATTTTTAACTAAAATTCCTCAGTGCTGAAGAATAATTTAATGCCAGTGGAGTGGACTTGACTAAAATAGCTGCATGTCTCAAAACTTGCTAAAATTGTTATACTTTATCTTGATTTTTCAGTTCCCCCGACAAGACCTGGTTTGTCTGCTACTGATAAGCTGGAATTGATTCTGGGTTTGTGTGAAACAAGTGAAAATCAGGATTTTGGTCTGTGGTGTAGGAGAAATCAAAATATGGCATAACACAAGGTCCAGGGTCCGATTTTGAGACGTTTAGAGAGAAAATAATTAACTCAAATAATTTATCATCTCTTTCAATTAGCAAAGAAGTGAAAATAGCAAGTGTGTTTTCTGCTCTGTTCTTTCAGGGCTGGTTTAGGTTAGAAGCCCATTTATTAACACCCATGAGAGTTGTTCTATGTCTTTTCTCTACAAAATTTAGATTTACCAGTGTTCTCCTCATTCCAGGTCAGTAGAGAATTTTTTAGGGCTGAAAATTATTCTTTTAAGTCTGGATTTCCTTTATTTTTACTCTATGGGGAAAAAAAAATTAAGAAATTTTACTCTGGATTAGATTATTTTAGATTTCTGCCCAAACTTCTTTCTTGCAGACTCCAAAAAACACAAGCCACGATTTTTAAAGGCAGCTTCTCATTTGCATTCACAATTAACTACAGACACAAATATTCAGCTGCCTGCCTGCCTTAAACACTCAGGCCCAGCAAAAAGATAAACTCACCCCTGCTTTCCTCTGCTCGTGTTTTATACAGGCAAAAAAGAGAAAGGTATAAATAGAATATAATGTGAAACCCATATATAGATATGCAAATCAGGGTGTGCTGCATTTTAATGGTCAGTAACAGGTTTTGGGGGATTTTTTTTTTTTTGGATAATTAATGGGACCAGCTGCTAAAGAGAGTGTTAATACTGGTAGGGGAGTAAGATTCAAGAAGGCAACCCTGTGTGAATAATAACCTAAGTACCCATTTAGCTTTAAGCACTTCTTTATGGGCCTGAAGTTAATGGCTTTACACATTTGGTCAAAGTTAAGCATATGTTTAATGCTTCCCTGAATTAGAAATTAGATCTTTGAACTTCAGTTTTGCTTACTCTCTGGATTATTCTGTCGGTGGGTTCATTTGGGGAAGGCAGGGAAATAGCAGTCATTCAAAATGATATCTTTTTGTAATTAAGTGTTGCCCGTACAGTATTTTCAGCACATCAGCAATTAACATTTTTCTTCTTAATGTATATTTGACTGTAAAACAGCCATTAAATGGAAGGAACTGTACAATTGTTTCATTAAGATTTTCTCGTTCTCCAAGCCAAGTAAAACTGCTTAAAGTTAACAGAATAAAATAACACTGACTCCAGTTTTCTACTAAATATCTCAGTGTTCATGGTTTAGGCTTAGTTTTTGCTTTGTGAAGCAACCCATCATAATCAACTTATATAAAATGCCATTTATTAGACCTGTGGAAAAACCCTGTTTTACCCCACATACAGATTTATTTATCATTTAAACACCCTCATCTGCACCATATTTATTAGGAATTAAGGAGATCAATGCCCTTTTCAACATTTAAAGGCCATTCCACTTGCTCACAGTCTATTTCAGAGCCAGTTATGCCAGTCTTCAATATACACGTATTTCTAAACATCTCCTGCTTTATATCTGCTGTTAGTTCTTAGACCCCAAATCCCGCCATAAACCCAGGTTTACACTCATCAAATAAACCAGAAAGCCATGTGTTGTTAGACAGAAAACTTTAGATCTCTGAAATTGTACAGGGTCATCAGAAGTCTTCGATAAATAATTTTTGGGGCATTTTCTGCTTTAAAACCTGGGAAATCAGGATTCTGTCCACAAAAATCAGAATTGATCTCCACAAGTCAAACCTAAATATTAGCAGAAAGTCCAGCTCCAATGTACTTCCTTCCAATTTTACTTCCTTCTTCTGTGGCTATAACAACATTTGTGTTATCTCATATTAATATTAGACACGTATTGTTATTCTAATAACTAATTATTGGACTCCCAATGCTAATGATGGTAATTCAGTTTGTAATCCCATCTGTTCACTTTACAGTTGTTTATTTTCTTTCCTGCTTTCAAAATACTCTTGGTTTGTAATTAATCAGGCATTTTGACTTTTTTTAATTAGGGATTTGCAGGTTTACTTCAAAATAAATTATCAGGAGGAATAAGCAAGGGGTGAGATGGCACTGCAGAGAGAAAACATTTCTGTGGTTTTGGTGACCAAATGATTGAAAAAACGTGGTTGTAAATGAGTGAGGGAACAGCTGAGTAACTTGTAAAAAAAAAAAAGAGATCTTTTGCTGCTCTAAAATATTCCTGGAGAAGACTGAATAAATATTCCTGCTCTTTATGAACTCAGTCCTAAAGTGATAAAGTGTACGTTGGATTTTTATTTCAGAAAAATTGGTATTGTGCTTATTCCCACTGGGTCCTTTCCTTTGGAGAACAGATCTGTTGGGACACAGGAGTTCTCTAGGAAATGAAAATGTGGGGTAGTGAAGACCCTAAAATGCTGTAATGTCCTCAGATAAGCACTTACATATTTTCTTTTCTATATTGTTTATGTTGTTCTCCAAAACTCTGCACGGTGTGACTCTCATTCCTACAGATCAGAAAGGTTTTGGTCGTGGAAATTTATTTCCTAATCTTCTGGGACAGCTGGATGTGAGACTGAAGACAACACAGATATAAAAATAATTATTTTTGAGCCCAACAATTTGAGCTCAACATTCTCACACTCTTTTTGCATCCTGTTGCCACATGTTGAGGGAGGGAAGAACAGGATGAAGAACTTTCCAGAAAGCTGAAGGTGCACCCTGGGGTAGTGAAAGGTGTCCCTGCCCATGGCAGGGGGAGGGAATGGATGGGATTTAAGGTCCCTTCCAATCCAAACCACTCTGTGATTTTATGAAGAGCTCCCCAAGCCCTGAGGGAACTGAAGGTTTTCCTCATTTTTGCAGGAATTTGCCACCACAGCCCCAGACCTTTCTGAGGAGAATTCAGCCTTTGGTTCAGCTTTCTGTGATGCTCACATAAACACCTTGCTCTGCCATCACTCTTGACACAAACTGTTGAATAACTGTGATTTGCATGTGTATGATACTTTCATGATGATGATAATTCATCTCAATAGCTAAAATGTCAGATTTTCACATACATAAAGAGCCCAGCCAAGAAAAATCATTGTTATTTCACCATATTGATGCTTCCTGCTTCTTCAGGCAGTATGAAGGATGAAGTGTAATTTCTTAGGAATGGAGAGTGAAAAAGAGAAGTTAAAACAGGGTAAATTGAAACCTTGGAAAAATGTGATGCCACACCTCCACCTGAGTCACCTTTCCCGCCTTTAGTTTCCTTTGAACCAAAAGATTGATACAAAATCTGTTGCTAATTTCTTTAACACTTCCTCTCTTTCACCAGGGGTCTTTAAATCCAAAAATATCTACTTTGCTGATCTATTTCTTATGTTTAATTTCACCATCCAGAAGGCTAAAACAATTAGCTCTCAAAAGGAAAAAAGTTTCCATTGATCTCCCAGAGTAATTACGTTATTCTATTTTGGATGTAGTTTAGTAACTTATACTGAAATGAATTGAAGGTAACAAAAACATTCATTCTCTCATTGTTTTATACATTTAACTCAGCTATTATTTCAGAAACTCTAAGGTGGTCTAGCAATCTTGTTCTGATATCTTTTTGCTCTTTATCAAGTTTTCCCACTTCTCAGTAAGTGTAAATTTATTCCCTCTCAAGCTTAATCTCATTTTCATTTAAAAAAAAGAAAAGTGATAGGATTTGGGGTATGTTTGGTGGGTTTTTTCTGTCGGTACTCTTCCAATTTGCTACAGTTTCTACACTCTTTATAAACTGATTTTCCTCACACTCTCTGGTCTCTAAGGTGTGCAGCTATTGCTGCCACGATCAGAAATTCCATCCAAGTGGTTCACAAAGCTTCAGTTTGTATTTTTGTTCTGTTGAATTTGGAATGTGTCAGTGTTTGGCTGATTAAATGCAACCACCCCCTGCAGCAGAGAGCAGGAGAAGGGTGATTTTCTGTCTCTCTAAATGTAGCAGCCCCTGTGTTTGAGGTTTGTGAGGTTGTTTTTATCTCTGAATCTGCACT
This sequence comes from Pachycephala philippinensis, assembly GCA_013397055.1. Classification (NCBI taxonomy): domain Eukaryota; kingdom Metazoa; phylum Chordata; class Aves; order Passeriformes; genus Pachycephala; species Pachycephala philippinensis. Next base: position 111,686 of record VWZT01003206.1, on the reverse strand, counting down.
GCTGACCACGACGCAAGAAAGTAATTACTTAAGAAAAAACAGATTCTTCTCACTCCTTTTTTTTAATTAATTAAAACCCCCAAGATATAAACCCTTCCTTCAGCCAGTGCTATGATCAGAAAAGTTTCCTCGAGCCTGAGAATTGGATTTAGACCTTAATCTACATTCCTATGTTTCAACACGGGATCAAAGCAGTAGGTTTGCTGTTTGCTACAGATCTTTTATCCGTGGTGCAATGTGAAACATCAAACAAATCTCATTTGTTTGCAGCTAACACATGCACAGAGAGGCCAAGCCATTGTAATTACACGCGTGTAATCCAAGCTGAATTAATTTGGAGTTTTTGCTGCCCAACTAAAGCATATTCACACCTTCAATATTCAATAATGCCCAGTCCTGGGTACTGCTGAGTGAGAGACTAAGCTCCTTTAGGAGAGATATTTTTATTTTGGGGGTGTTTTCAGTCCCAAACCCCCAACCCAAGTGGCTGCAGGGAGGGCTGAAGGCAGCAGGGTGTATTTATTTAGCTACAAACAGCGTTCCCAAGCCTGGCCCATTGTTTGGATCTGCCCCTCCAAGTGTCTGCGTGGCTAATCAGGATTTCTGTGTGTTAACACAGAAAAGCTTAGAGTTGAGAAATTCTGACTGTCATCACCAGGGGATTAAGCAGAGATTTATTCAGGTAACTCGAAACAAATATTGCTGTGTGAGCTTTGAAACAAGCCATGCATTTGAATTTTCCAGCTTGCCCTGCATAACTGAACGATGATAATTCACAGGCGCTGCCATGGGCAAAGGACTTGGTTTGAGTGCAGACTTATTTTTTCATATTTTTAAATATGCATGGAAATGGCATTCCTGACAAATTAAAAATAAACTTTTAGTAAATTACCTAAAAGGGCAGCAATCAGAGGGAACCATTGGAAATACTCCCGCAGCAGCCCTGGCTGTGGGCTCTGCTGAGGGATGGACTGGCAAGGAGAAAAGTGATAAATTGATGTTTATGTATCTGATACTGATAAATTGGAGGTTTCCACAAGGAGCACTGGGTGAGACCAGCCCCAGTGTGTGACATGGGAATGACTGGTGAGCAGCAGAACCACCTGGACATATTCACCCAAAAATGGGGACTTTTGGCTTCCAAGAAAATGGGGAGTGGGGAAAAAACCGTAAGAACCCACTCAGTCTGTGCTGACCTTCCTAATTCTGAGTCCTGGGGCAGAGGTCAGTGAACACTGAATTTCCTGTAAGAGGTGATCAGCTCCTGGCACAATTTCTAATGAAGGTGACCAGTTCAGAAACCATGGCTCATTTAATTTTAAAAAGAGGGTCTCGTTTAATTATTTATGCTGTATAAATAATGAGGTTCCAACAGCCTGAGAAGTCACTGAAACATGATGATATTAAATCTTTGCAAAGAGGCAGGAGGTGAAGGGAGAGGCTCTTGTGTGTTATAAAGGGTGAGGATTAGCAAAATGTGAATTAGTGAAGGTCTGCTGCATTCCACTCAGAATTTGGGGGGAACTATTTATTATTAGCATTACTTGCTTCCAGCTTATTAAAATTAACTCTGTGAGTTGGTAAATAATAGAAAATGTGCTTGATGAAAGAAATGCTAATTTTTTTTTTTACTAAGAATGTTATTTGAAGTTATTTAACAAATTCCATTTGCTATTATCTCTCAATAAACAGGAGGAAACATTCAATAGCTCATGTTCAAACCTTCAAGCATTTGAAGCAGATGGATGGTTTTTTGGGTTTCATCATTAATTTTTTTTCTACCTCTGTTCAGATTTGTTTGAAATTAAACTCGTGCAAGATGAAGGGTGTGGGAGAGAAGAAATACTTTTGGTGTTGGGATCCTGAGCTGGGAAGTCAGCATTGGTTGGCTGTGTTGGATACACTAAAATAAACCAGAGAGAGCTCTCCTAAAATAATGTGAGGCCTATTGAACTGGAAATTAGGCTGGAGTCTGAAAGCTGGGAGAAAAGGTGAGTTTGTTCCTAGAGAAAGTCCTGCTGGAGGTGAAGTTGCTGTGGGGATGGAAAAGGTTTTTTTAGGAGAAGCACTGCCAAGGTCCCTCACTGTCGCTGGTGCTGCCAAGGAGGTAAAGCTGACAGAGTCCACGCTACCAAGAATTTGTCTGAAGTAAGAGAGTTTAATGAAAGATTGAACAATTTTCATATGTTAATTCTTGAAAGTGTGTTAAATGACATAAAATGATTGGTCACTCGGACACCCACCCCTTGGGGTGATTGCTCCAGTTCTGAGACATCCATTTCTGGATGTTTTTCTGGTTGAAGCCAAAACAGTCCTTGAGATGTAGGTGCAGGTGCAAAGATTTACAAAACTATAACATTGTTTTAAATTCTTTACATGAGAAAGAGAATGCTTCACAAAGTACTGTCTTAAGGATTGAAAGGAGTTCTGGCTTAGGGAAAAAAAAACAAACAGAATTTTTCCATTTGCTTGAAAAACTTCTCCGTGGGCTAAAGAAATTCCCCATCCTGAGGCCTTTTTTCATACCCATACCTCACAATTCCCAAGGAGCTCCAAACCTGTGCGTGATGTGACACAGTGAGGGGGAAAATGTGGGGGAAATGGGAATGGGCTGCTTTGTCTGCCAGAAAACAGCAGGATGGAGAGGGATTGTTTTAGGAGAAGCATTGCCATGGTCCCTCAAAATTCCCAAGGAGCTCCAAACCCATGTGTGATGTGGCACAGTGAGGGGGAAAATGTGGGGAAAATGTGGGGAAAAGGGGAATGGGCTGCTTTGTCTGCCAGAAAACACCAACCTGGCACTGGAGGCAAGCAGCCACTCCAGTTATCATCCCTGAACTCCTTCAGCAGAATCCCCGAGCCAACACTTGTTCCCATTTCCACAGCTCCTGTGCCACGTTTTGTTACCCTGATCCTTTATTACTTCCCTTTAATTACGGGGCAATCACCTCTGTAGTTTATGTGGGAAACGGAGGCGTAAAACCCCCACAAACACGAATAGTGTTTGTGGGGGTTTTTACGCCTCCGTTTCCCACAGTTTATGCTCCTGTCAGCTTCTTTCTTTCTGAAGGAACATCCACGGAGACCTCGGACACCCCACACATCAGCTCACACCTATTTTTCATTTTGCCATGGTTTACAGCAAATGTCATTACGGGACTTCATCGAAGCTGCTGCTGACAGCGTGGCATTGTTCAATTAAAATTTTAGACACCTCTCCTAATTGTGTATTTCAGCACTTTATATTCCTATGGACAGGTTGGTTCTCACCTTCTCCAGCTGTTTAAAAGGCAGGAAAACCTCTCTTCTCTTCTCCAAATGTGGTGAAGATTGTGTTGGGTTTATTTTGTTGGGTTTATTTTGCAAATGTGACAGAACTGCACTCAAATCTTGCAGGCTGACACAGAGCAAACCTTCATCATCAATCTGAGAGAGTGAATTCACATGCTGCTGGAAAACTACAGAAATTTCTCGAAATTTCCCCCCAAAATGCTGTTTTGGGAAAGTTAATACGAGTAAGAGCACATTTCAAACAGTGTTATAATCATGCCCTTGGCCACTCTGCTGAAGTACTGAAAGATCATCCCAATTTTGAGCCTCTTTCTCTTTTCCCCCCCAAATACATGTCATTTCTAAATATTGATAAATTGATAAGTAAAATAAATGCAGAATAAATTGAAAAATTGATAAGTAAAATAAATGCAGAATCCAAAATCTGAATTACCTTGCTGAACAGAGGTAGCTGACCTTTTACGATGTATAAATACAAAGCCTTTTTTTTTTTATTTTTGCCAAAAGTGTGTTTGGGATTTTTTTGTATCTCCATTTGGTCTTGTAGTTGGATTTTTTTTGTTTCTTTAAGTAAAAGCTCAGATTTCCACCGAGTCTTTTTTAGAATGCACCAGAACAAAACATTTCAGAGTCCTGGAGGAGGAAATCTTTCACTGCTGAACCTTCATGGAACGACTGCCTTTGAATTACAGTGACTGTGAATCAGCTGGAAAAGCACACAAACACTTTAATGGCACAAAGTTCATTTCTGGGTGTCCTTGAAGGGTCTTTAACTTTGAAACCTTTTTTCTAGGCTGGGCAGGAGACTCAGGTGCTATTCTGGGGAGAAGGATGAAAATGCTGCTTTTCCCTTTGAATTTTTTGCTGGATAAATGCAATCACTTAGACTCTTGCTTAGAACTGAAACAGGTTTTGCATCCTTGAATAAGAAACATAAACCCAGCTGTACGTAAGCAATGCAATCCCATTATAATTATAAATGTATATTTTTTCCACAGCCACCACGGAGAAGTTTTTCAAGCAAATGGAAAAATTCTGTTTGTTTTTTTTTCCCTAAGCCAGAACTCCATTCAATCCTTAAGACAGCAGGTGTGGGCAGGATGCCTCACTGGGGAATGGGCTTTGAATCTCGGATCTGTGTTTAGGACAACTTCATCTGTAAGCAGAAGCATGAATTCCCTCTCTAAAGCTGATCTGTAACACTCAGCAGTTTGATTTTCCTCTCACTTCCACCAGGGACAGAGACTTTGCAGTGCCCCCCCAGCCCTGGCAGCACTTTACAGCACCAGGCTGTTTCTCCACGCCGTGTGAAAATACATTTTCATGACACACTCTTTATTTTATGGGAGGAAAAAAACCACCTGCTCAGCACCTTTGTGAGAAATCTGAATTAATGCTGCAGGGGGAGCGCTGGGTGAGTTTAGATAATGTGCAGCTCCGAGGCATCCTGAGAGCTCTGGGGGCTGCAAGGTAAATTCAGAGGTGCAGCAAAGCTGATACCAAATGGATGAAATCCCTCATTCAGCTGATGGATCCACACCAAAACTTCACAGAAACGCTCAGAGAAACATTCCCTGGCACTGCTGCCAGTCCCCATCAGCACCCTCAATCCCAACCATCAGCACCCTCAATCCCAACCACGGAGTCACTAAGGCTGGAAAAGACCTTTAATATCAAGTCCAGCCATCAACCAACCCACCCAAACCCAGCCATTAAGGCTCGAAAAGACCTTTAATATCAAGTCCAACCAACCATCAACCACGACCATGTTCACCACTAAATCAACTCATCCAGTGCCACACCCACACATTTTCAAACAAATCCAGGGCTGTGACTCCAGAGTTTCCCTGCCCACCCTGTTCCAATGCTTTGCAACCCTTTCCATGAAGAAATTTTTCCTAATATTTAATCTGAGCCTCCCCTGGCACAACTTGAGGCCATTTCCTCACTGCAAACACCAAGGATTTAAAGAAATACTTCATTGCCTGGCCTGCTCTTTGATTGAGTGAAACAGGAACAAGCGTCTCTTGAAAAAATAATTAAATATTAGATATCTTATGGCAAAATACTTGTTTGCAAAAGTACTGCAAGCTGATTTCAATGCACATGCAAACCAACATGTTTCTAAAAGTGAACCTTTTAATTGAAGATTTCTCTTTCTGAAGATTTGGCAGTATTTCTGGTACTAATGGAGGAGGGAAGTACACACCATAAATCCTTGCACACCTGTTTAGAACACAGCTGGATATTTATTTTCATGCTTTCTCATCTTTTCCTTTAACCATTCTCTCTTTGTTCTTCCAGCTGCCATCTCCTCCTAATCATCCTCATAACTTTTCCTGGTACTGGATAAATTTTACTTCTTTTAAAAGTATCATCTATTCCAACATTATGAAGTCCACATCTCCTTCCTTTTTTTTGATGTTCCATTAACCTGAATTATTTCTCATCTGCTAAAAAATTGTTATATTTTCAGAGCTTTTGTTGTCTCTGACTCACACATGCCAAGATAAGAGCTGAGATATTTCTGGGTTTTTTTCTTTTACTGATTTCTTTTTTTATTGTGGCCTTTGGGTTGGAAAAAGAAATCTTCCTGTGTGGTGGAAAGGATCTGACTCATGTTCCTGCTCCTTAATAGATAATAATAATAATATTGCCCGTGGCCAGGATTTTCAAGACAGGTAAATTACACCCCTGGCTCCCATCAGCTTTCCTTGGATCCTTCCTGACCTTTGAAGAAAGTTGAGCATGAATTAATTTTTATTTTCTTGCTTTGAGAGCATTACTTTCACAATCACCAACACAGGAAGAAGTGGAAAGAAATGTTTATTTAAAGAAGGTGAGTGAGCAAGTGAGCAACAGGGCAGAGAATGTTTCCTCTGAGAGAGAAAAGAGCAACAGAAAAGATTAAAAAGAGCAGCAGCAGAAATTCTCAGGGCAGTAGGAATTATTACAGGATGAGATCTAGAAAGAGAAGAAATGTTCACCTTAATAGGAGTTCGGTGAGAAAATCTAACAAAAATATCTCTGTAAAACTCTCCAAGAGGCTGAAAATATTTTGGAGGGACGGGAGTTTAAAGGTTTGCAGTCTCAACAGCAGCATTTGTTGGGTGTTAACTGCTTTGGGGGTCTTAAAGGTATTTTGTTCCTTGAATTCTCTAAGTTAACACCAGGCACTTTTGGAAAAGATCAGGTTTAGCTCTGCAGTGTTGGGCCAAAACTGTTGGTTGTGCTATTTAGAGGTCTGGCTGGATGGTCTGAAA